>JALIZH010026021.1:0-24981 GCA_030522465.1 Rhipicephalus appendiculatus | reverse complement strand
CTGTGAATCGACACGAGCACTTTGTTTACACGTACGATAATAGTTTTCGATTACTATAACCGGACATCATAGTTGAAATCAAGAAGGAGAAATGGACATGGGGAGGGCGCGTAGCTCGTAAGCAGGATAACCGCTGGTCATTAAGGGTAACCATGGATTCTAAGAGATGGCAAACGCGCCAGGGGGAGACAGAAAATTAGGTGGGCCGATGAGATTAAAAAGTTTGCGGGTACAACGTGGCAGTAGCAAGCACAAAACCGGGTTGATTGGCGGAACATGGGAGATTTATTTACCCTGCGATGGACGCAGTCAAGATGATGATGATGACCATAACCACCTGCAAAGTGCACTTGACAGAAAGCGGGTTGTCTCAAACGCACTCATTTCGAACCATCGTCCGTCCGAAGTCTCCAGTTTTATTAAGTGGAAAACTCATTTCTCCTCCAGGGGTCTGAAACGTTTTTGACCGAACGATGATGGAACAAAAATATCCGTTTCCTCGCTTTCTTTTTCGGTGTACGCTTTCCTACCCCTCTACTTTTCTTTCCTTGAAGTCTTCGAGCGAAGAAGACGTCCTTTTGCATTGAACGAGGCGCGTTTTTACCGGTTTTTTGCTTCGTTGTCGCCTGGATGAAGTTATCGACGGGCACGCGTGTAAGTGGAAAGCACCAGCAACATATAATAATAATAATAAAAAAATATTCAAAGGAGGAGATGATGTTGTTGCCGCCATGCGGCGACTTTGTTCAGAGTTCGCTTGAGAGCGTTCTTTTTTTTTGTTTTGTTTTTTTTTGTTTGGCCCCTGCAGGGAGCTTGGGATCTCGTTAGACGGGAAAGCTTTTGGCACCACCGGTGTTCGGGAGAGCGTGACTGATGCAAAGCGGTGACTTGTGAAACTTCGGATCCTGGGCAGCCTTTCGTACGTGATGTGCACCACCATGTTTTATTCGTTAGCTTTTGTGTCACTCACGGAACTTATACCTCACGCCTTGCATCCCTGATATTGCCTTGAACACCTTGCTCTGCTCTGAGCTCATGCCGCAACAGCCTTTTAAAAATTCCGGTATTTTCGCGATCATGAAGAAGAGCGCAATTCCCCCCCCCCCTCCCCCCCGCCCCCTTTTTTTTTATGGGTGTTCTGGGTCACTAAATTTGCGTTAAGGATAACCCGCCTGCCAATCCGGCTACAAAATATAGTATAAGTTCAGTGCGGCGACGTTTACCTAATTGATCCGCTAGCTGGGTTAGCTTACTTCGATGTGAAAAAGGAGGAAGACGAGGAACCTGGAAAAGTAATGAAAATAATAATAATAATAATAATAATAATAATAAAAAAAACTGGGGAGGGGCGAACCATGTAGGGAAGCGTGTTTGAGATCCACTAACGTGAAATCAGAGGAAGCAGTGTTTTGAGAGAGATTTCTTTGATGAGGCACTAGTGGTGTCAAGCCTGAAACCGGGCAATGTAGGGAAGGGTGTTTCCGCTCCACTAACGTCGTCGGAAAACTGCGTTGGAACGCAGTTCACCCTAAGGTGGTGCTTCTTCTTCTTCTTCCCCAAATGTCCTGTTTCAGTTCCTTACGGCATTTAGGGAAGGATATTTCAGCACCACTAACGTCGTCGGCTATGGGCTAACTGTTGCCTTCTTCATTTTTTAGTGGACCGGTGGCTAGTTGTGGGAATTACCCAATTTCAGTGGCGCATACCCGTTTCATGGTGAATCTTGACTACATGACACACCGTGACAACATTAGACACCGACAAGCCGAGACCCTAAGGGGCTTCGCACATAAAAAAAGAGAGAGCAACGAAAGCTCGGACATCACCTCTGCTTTGAAGCACTGGCGAAGGAAGAAATTGGTTTCGGTGGGGGCGCGCCCTTCATCAGAAGTGGGGGCCGTGCAGGCAAATCTGGTCGAGCATCAATTTGTACTATGTGTCCCATGGCAGAAAGCAAATTCGGGAGGGGGCACGTGCCCGGTGTGCCAGTCCCTGGCTGCGTCACTGCTTTGAAGCACCGCATTTCTGAGAGCCTTGGCACCGGAGGTCAAACGAGACATTTTCACGACTTCGCCACGAGGAAACCAACACTGTCGTGATGATCTTGCCGCTTTCTTGACGCGCTATATCCTGGATTAAGTTTCGCGAAAGGCTGATTTGTGCTGAACTTTCCTCTGTTTCGCCGACACCGATGCGCTAGGGATGGACGATTAATGTTTTAATCTACTACCGACTTTAATGTTTTAGTCTGGGGTTAATCACCTTAGCCACTGATCGATCGATTACCTTCGGTGATAGTTTTTCGTCCATTAATCGATTAATCGACTTTTTTTTACGGGCGCTTGGAAAAATCTGGGAGATGCTTAGCACTTTCTAAGAATGGGAAGGCTTAAAACCTCTTGAGCTGTGTATCGGCCGTTGAAGCTGATTTTGATGTGCTGAACTTTATGATAGCTGCTCTGCTGATGGTGTCTTTTTTTTTTTTTTTTTTTTTTTTTTTTTTTTTTTTTTTTTTTTTTTTGAAGTTTGCGTTTCAACTTAGTGCTGATGTACTTTCGAACTTTGGGGTGATAGACTTCATATTGAAATTTCATTAAACTTCCTGTTAGGCTTTCTAAGAACTTCCCATCGACGATAATACGCATTATGCTGACATTATGAAATGCTATACTGACGTTTGCAGAACTTTCAAGTATCGTGTGGTTAACGTTCTGCCAGAGTCGTGCGTAACCGATCCTGTACCACGATCACGTGCATTAGAGTGTGTATGTAAGCTCTGAAACCAACTTCTCTTTATTAAGTAGCAATGAACTAAGACCACGCGAACTGTACTGTTTAATCGCATCTTTTATTCACAAGCTCTGAGATCCAACTCTCCCAGTACAGACTTCAATCACCACAGCCCATGTCTTCCACATTCGCTTGCGACGACATATCATTGTGCACTTGATTCCACAGCACAAGTGAACACACCATTCCCACTAACTCTAAAGGGCGCTCGGTATCCACGCTCATAAGCATTATCTAATGATCTGCCAAGTAGCATGAAACCATCTGTATCGCCTATACACATTTGCGGTTATGAGCTGTCAAATCTACGCGCTTCTATTAGCAGTTAACGAGAACCAACATACAATGATGTCAAGGAAAGTATAGGGGATGTTTTTAGTAGTAATTGTAACGTGAATGTGAAGAATGTCTGTTGGTTCTCATTAATATTGTGTCAAAGAAAGAAAAACGAGTCCTTAAACTTCCACTTCTTCCCTCTATTAGAAGTTTTCATTCATCATAAACTTCAGCACGTCAAGCAGATAGATAGATAAAAATAACTTTATTGAGCACCGAGGGAGGAGAGCCAGGTTTTACCCCGACCCCCCCCTGCGGGCCACTCCCACGTTGGAACAGGCAGAAAGTACCTGCCAGCGGCAATCCAAGGGGTACGTCATCAGAAAGTTCAACATATAAACAGAAGGTCCAAGTCGCCTTTCGCCATCACATTCTTTGAAAGTTCTAAGGACTCTTGAATTTCTATCTTTTTATAAAAATTGGGGATTATTAGGGGCTCGTTTTTTTTTTTTTTTTTTGAGAGACACAACATTAACGAGAACTAATAGACAATCAAGCCAAGGAATGTACAGGGGATGTTATTTATTGGAAATTTTGATATAAATGTGAAAAAAGATTAAAGTGGATGAAAAGATCACTTGCCACTGGCTGGGACCGAATCTGCGACCTTCAAATAACGTGTCCGATGCTCTCCCAATTGAGCTACGGCGGCGGTCATTCCTTTATACTTTCATTGGCTTGATTAACGCCTCCTCTATTTTTTTTAAGATAGAGGAGGCGTTCGCTTGATTGTCTGTTAGTTCTAATTAACATTTTTTGAGGCATGCGAATGCGGCAAAAACGAAGCAGACTAAGCAGAGGCGCAGCTCCCGCACTCACGCGCTCTGTTTGTATTGCTGCATATATTCTGAGCATCTGACATTTCTCGTTAGATGGAAGTTAACATTTGCATGTTTTACGTCTCGGTCTGTGATGTAAATGCTGCGCTACAAAGCTGATAGTTATGGATTACCGACTAGCCCGAACCAACGCCTCGCTCAGTTTTGCGAAGCAGTCTGCAGGGATTCGCCGAAACAACGAAGCTGACGAAGAAGACGCGAAGCTCGCGGACTTTATTGTTATTATTATTATTATTATTATTATTATTATTATTATTATTATTATTATTATTATTATTATTATTATTATTATTTGCTCAAGCGAAAGCCGCAAATGAGTGAAAGAAGTGCACGCGTAGTTGGCACACTCACTTTCTTTTGTGAACTATTTGTGTTTCCGGCTTCATTTTCATATGTATATTGTTCACGCCACGGCAACGGCGACGGCGACGGCGCTTAACGCAGGAACGGGCGCCTGAAAGCTGCGCTCTAAAGCCAGTGTCAAACTCGCGTTTCGGTGCTCTTCGGGTGCGGCTTCTGTGGTGCCGTTCCAGAGCTGAGGAGCGCTGGGAAAAAGAACAAAGACTCCATGCTGATGCCGCCGGAAACAGCGTCCCGAGAAAAGCTGAAACCTAGAATCAGCCTCTACGCTTACTCATCGCTTAGGGAACTTCCAAAAGAAAACTTGAAGGACACTTTGTACATTCCAAAGTGTGTTCGGCTAAAGCGTGTGGCCATTCCACTGACTTTGCCATGTCTTTTTTTCTTTTACACTCTCACTGGGATAACGCACAAACCGAATGTGTGCGTGTTTTCTTTTTTAATTTTTTACCGCGAATCGCAGCGAGGCGCGGGACTAATCTTCCTCCGTTCGCATGCGTTATTATTTTCTCGCGCATTGCGCATCGCGCAAACGCCATCCGCGTTCCAGCGCTTAAATTGAAGGACCCTTTGTAAATTCGAAAGTGTATTCCGTGGACGCATGTGTCCATTGAGACGGCGTCGGTCAGAATGATTGTAAACGCTGGGCACAGCGACGCTACGCAAGCAAAGCGCGAGCACTCTAGAGTCCGACGCGACCACCGTCCGTTTGCGCACCCCGGCGGCCACCTGATCCCGTGCCAGAGCTCGGATGGACAGACGGACGGACGGACGGACGGACTGACGGACGGACGGAGGGACAGACGGACGGACAAACGGACGGACGGACAAACGGACGGACGGACGGACGGACGGACACCGGACGTACGTGAGCATGAGACATTAAAGGCTTTCGCCTTAAAATCACACCATCTCCCCGCTAAAGGGAACCATGTGTAGATGCGAAGCAGCGGGCGCTAACGCTTACACTGGCGGCGGCGTTGACGCTGGCGCTCATCGCGGCGTTGCGCAGGAAAGTAATCTAGGGAGGCGCAATCACGCAGTGATGGACCGGTGTTTCCTACTGGAACATGCCCATCGCTGCTAGTGGGCAATGAGAGAGTGAAGAGTCGGACTGGACACAGAGACCCGCAGTCCGCTTTTAGTTAACGCGCACGCTGCGAATTTTTATCGTTCGACAACGCACAGGAGAAATCTCCCACCGGCACTACCTTGCAGGTCAAGATCCAGTGCCTATATATACGGGGTGGCCAGTGAACGGTTGTGCAGCGTGAGCAGTCGGTTTTAGATGTGAAGCATCTTATGGCGGAGCTTAATCTGGTGTGCGGTGTGGCCTCCCTTACTGCTCATGCGCAAACCCTTTCAAAAAATAAAAAAATAAATAAAGAAAGAACCTCCTTTCCCCCCTCTCTCTCCTCTAGGCATCCCTCCCCGCGGCAACCACACGCTCACTGCGCATGCGCCTCCCCTCCTCTCTCCCCTCCTACGCTCTCCCCCTCTCTCCTCTAGGCATCCCTGCCCGCGGCGTCCACACTCCCACTGCGTTCACTGGCCACCCCGTATATATAGGCACTGGATCTTGACCTGCAAGGTTGTGCCGGTGGGAGATTTCTCCTGTGCGTTGTCGAACGAAAAAATTCGCAGCGTGCGCGTTAACTGAAAGCGGACTGCGGGTCTCTGTGTCCAGTCGGAGTCTTCTGTCTCTCATTGCCCATTAGCAGTGATTGGCATGTTCCAGTAGGAAACACCGGTCCATCACTGCGTGATTGCGCCTCCCCAGGTTTCTCTCCTGCGCAACGCTGCGATGAGCGCCAGCGTCAACGCCGCCGCCAGTGTAAGCGTTAGCGCCCGCTGCTTCGCATCTACACATGGTGCCCTTTAGCGGGAGATGGTTTAATTTGTTTTTTTAAGTTGTACCAGAAGAAGCAAAGGCTCTTTTTTCCGCTTTCAGGTAAACAGAAGGCGCTCAAAGTTAAGGACTAGCTCTTAGAATGTTGTGTTTAGCTTAGAAGAACATTTATTTGAAATATTTGGCCAGACACAGGGAGAAAAGCGGTGAAAATGTATTGGCTACTCACTAAGGCTTTCGTTCCCCGGCAATGCTACTAGGCTACACCTGCGCACGAAACCGGAAGCCGTCCAGCACCTCTGTTTGTAAACAGCGAAAGGGTCTATTTCATCATGCAGTCTGCGTAACCTCTTCGGTCTGCGTAAGATTGCATCTAGAATTCCTATAATTTTCACTGAAGGAATATATCACTATTATACAGTTTTCAAACGCGTCTAGCACTTGCATGTGTTGTTTAAGTTTCCTTTGTTTACTGAATGTGTGATTTACTCACGGTGAGGGACAACTTGCTGCACTCCCATAGTCGTTTACACACAGAGTGCTCTGATTACTTCCTATTGTTACGCGAGAGCCTTGCTTGGCTATGTTGTCCGCCGCGGTGGTATAGCGGTTAGGGTGCTCGGCTGCTGACCCGAAGGTCGCGGGTTCGATCCCGGCCGCGGCGGTCGCATTTCGATGGAGGCGAAATGGTAGAGGCCCGTGTACTGTGCGATGTCAGTGCACGTTAAAGAACACCAGATGGTCCAAATTTCCGGAGCCCTCCACTACGGCGTCTCTCATAATCATAGTGTGGTTTTGGGACGTTAAACCCCAGATATTATTATTATTATTGCTTGGCTATTTGCGCGACCCCGCTGTTTCCAGAAAGCCATTGTAGAACAGTGGAACGTAAAGTACGTCACCTACCCGGGAGTGCACGTGGCTTCGGAAATCGAGCGTTCAAATACCGAAATCTGCCAGGCGACTGAGTAGATTGCGTCCAAGTTTTCGACAACGCCAGCGAGGCAGCGAGCTGTCCCATGGTTGGCTGGTTGAGTTTAAAAAGCGAATAACCGCTTATCGGCTTAGCCATTAATCGCTATCGATGCGGGTTCTTTCGTTTCGTCAGTTAGTCGGATTTTTTGACAAGCACCTTCGAAAAGGCTGGAACAAGTACGAAAACACATGTGCGTAACGGTTTACTTTGTTAAAGCTGCTATGGGCTTTGCACAAAATTGCCCATCTAAGCGTTCTTATCGACTTTGCATTTTGCGTTTTATTGCGATAGCAATTATATAGACACTCTCGGCTGATTTTTTCCGTCGCCGTCATGTGTCGGATATGTATATGTATTTATATATATAAAAAAGGCACAAAGAAAAAAGCCGGCAGATCCCACGCACTGTGGGAATCGATGTAGTGCGAAGCAGCCAGGAAGGAGCAAATCATGCTTTACATAATTTGCATGTCATGTTTCACATGTTAGGACCTGTCATTTATGTTCGCCGTACAGTCAGTTGCAATTGCAATACAGTTGCAATACCAATTTTGGTGTATATCAAGCTAGCGAACTGGACGCGAGCGCACCATGAGCATGGCACGTAAATGGCGTTGTAGATGACATCCATGCCAAGATTTTCATATTACCACCTGCCACTTATGTTCTTTATACAGTCATGTCACTCAATACAAAATTTGGTGTATATCAAGCTAACGAAACAGCCGCGAGCGCGCCATGAGCGTGGAATGCAAGTCATGTCGCTCATGACATGTCATGATTTCCATATTAAAGATTTTCATATTACCACCTGCCACTTATGTTCTTTATACAGTCATGTCACTCAATACCAAATTTGGTGTATATCAAGCTAACGAAACAGCCGCGAGCGCGCCATGAGCGTGGAATGCAAGTCATGTCGCTCATGACATGTCATGATTTCCATATTAAAGATTTTCATATTACCACCTGCCACTTATGTTCTTTATACAGTCATGTCACTCAATACCAAATTTGGTGTATATCAAGCTAACGAAACAGCCGCGAGCGCGCCATGAGCGTGGAATGCAAGTCATGTCGCTCATGACATGTCATGATTTCCATATTACCATTCGTCATTTATGTTCGTCATACAGTCATGTCACTCAATACCAAGTTTGGTGTATATCAAGCTAACGAAACGGCCGCGAGCGCGCCAAGAGCGTGGCATGCAAGTCATGTCGCACATGACAAGTCATGATTTCCATATTACCACTGGTCATTTATGTTCGTCCTACAATCATGTCACACAATACGAAACTTGGTGTAAATCAAGCTAACGAAACGGCCGCGAGCGCGCCATGAGCGTGGCATGCTAGTCATGTTGCACATGACAAGTCATGATTTCCATATTACAACTTGTCATTTATGTTCGTCATACAGTCACGTCACTCAATCCCAAATTTGGTGCATATCAAGCTAATGAAATGGCCGTGAGCGCGCCATTAGCGTGGCATGCAAGTCATGTCGCACATGACATGTAATGATTTCCATATTACCATTAGTCATTTATGTTCGTCATACAGTCACGTCACTCAAAACCAAGTTTGGTGTATATCAAGCTAACGAAACGGCCGCTAGCGCGCCATGAGCGTGGCATGTAAATCATACTTTTCATGACAAGTTAGTTATGATTTTCATGATATGACCAGCCATTTATGTTCGTCATACAGTCATGTTATGGCATACCAAATTTGGTATAAATCCCATTAACGATACGGCCAGGAGAGCACAAAGTCGTAGGCGGCTAGATAGATAGATAGCTAGATAGATAGATCGATAGATACGCTCAAAGTCGCTGAAGTTCGCTAAGAAATGCTTCGCATTTAATAATTCGTCGACATTACTATACCCACCATACGCCGTGAATATTAAATGAGATATACAGGGTGCTTTTTCTTTTTTAGAAAATGCAGATAAAAAAAAAAGATTCTATGACACTAAGGCTCCGGTCATTTTCGCACCCGAACTCCACGTCAAGGTGAAAATACTTTGCGCAGTTGAAATGACACTGTTGTGACTAATTAACGAATGCTCGTTAATTAACTTTTTAGTGTTTGACTTCAGGGCAGGCGTTTACATTACAAAGTTGTAGTGCAAGTGCATGCGAATTTAGGACGTGATTAATTTTTTTTTTAGAAATCACAGAAGTTGCACGTTGTTCGAGATATTCGTCATCAAATTTCAGGGGCAAAATCGAAACTGATCGCGCAAGGCGCGCACGAAGCGCGACCGTTATGCTGTGTCAGACCGGAACTACTCGTCACAATGGAGTGACAAAATTTGAATGAAGGCGCGCCGCGGCCGTATGTTCTCGTGAAAAGCTGCATGCCATCTCACTTCAGCCCGCGCATCGCCTTACTTTCGCGCGTAGTGTCTGGTGCTTATCCGTTTCTTTCAAACTGCGCACAAGAAGACCGCAACATAAACCTTTTCTTTGTCTGGGAAGCATAAAACTCAGGGGCAATCAGTGATGTGCTTCTTCTTGCAGACAGGCTAAATAGTTTTCAGCGCTTCTGAAAAGTTTAAGAAAGAAAGCGATTAACACCACCCATCGCACGCAAACATTAAACTGTCTACTAGTGTATTTCAAAATGATTACCGATTTTTCTGACCAGATCCTGTTTCGGCATGCCTTCATTCAAATTTCTTCACTTCCCTGTCACGTGTCGTTGCGGTGTCCTGCCGCGCTTTGTGCGCGACCAGTTTCGATTTCGCCCTTGAAATTCAATGATGAATGTCTTGAACTACGTGCAACTTTTGCGATTACTGAAAAATGGGTATGACATGAATTCTCAAAAGTTCCATTATAAACAACCACCCTCAAGTCAATAACTAAGAACTCAAATGACGAGTTTTTGTTAATTAATTACGTCACCATAATTTTAGCTGCAGTAATATATAAGCCAGTGGGGGGTTATATATTACCGTGGGTAACTTATATGTTGCCGTTTAAGCGGTTTATATATTACCGTTTATATCTTACCACTGACTCGATATATTGCCTCCAACACTCTCCAAGACCTCATCATTTTACATTCCTTACTTTACGGTTGCGTAGAAAAAAAGCTGAGGAAATTAGTGCAGCAAGAACGGCAGCGACAGGGGCACGCAGTCCGAAGTTATTCTGCCTAGAAAAATTCAAAATACAAGAAAAAAATTGTACACTTTGTAAATTCCAAAGCGTGTTCGGCGAACGCCTGTGCCCATTGAGACGTGGTCGGTTAGAATGGAACGCGATGCGCGCGTCTCCCTTCTTGCATGATTGGACACGCTGGGCACGGCGACGCTAAGCAAGCAAGGCGCGAGCGCTCACCGGGGCGCGGCAACGGACGCCGGTCGCGTCGATCGCACCTCGCGTCTGGGGCACGGACGGAGGGACGGACGTACGGACGTGAGCATGAGCCTTAAGAATGACGTCTACCCTAAGCTCGATCTGCGCGGGGTCACCTGACCACATTTAACTCACCCTGTGACGTTTGAGAGCGCCCCAACGAAGTGAGCTCAAAGCTCCTACGTACGATAAGCGTGCATGTCAATTTGCCCGTTCTTTGCTACGTATTGATGACGCCGTTGCGACGGTAAGAAAAAATGTGGTGCTTGAATAGTGAATCACACGTGCGAAACGAGGCAGCTCGCGAACGCCCCCCACATGTTTTGCAGTTTTAGTTAAGAGCGTTAGTCTGTTCGGCATTTAGTGAAAAGGCATGCTAAAGAAGAACGAAACCCAATAATAATCCCTTTTTGATGCAATGCCGCGATCACTTCTAACGTTACATTTATCCAATCATAGGCCTGAGCTCTATTTCGTCACTTCCGCCCGGAATAGTGGCGAGCGCCACTACGTGTTCGTGCAGTCGGCAGTGATGTAAGCACATCAAAAAAAAAAAAAAAAGACAAAAATAATAAATGTTGCAGGGCACTTTTAGATATAGTTCCAGTTTACCTGGTCTTACTAGCGATATTGTCGCTACCTATGATTATGGCAATAACGCAGGGTTAGAGTGTACTAAAACGCTTTTAGTACACTCTAACGACTGGCGACTGGCGCTATGATTATGAGTAGCGTCTAAAATCAGGTAAATCGCACGTCATCTGTGCCCTTCAGAATTCTCTATGGAGAAGCTTAATAACGCTACAGTGGCACGACGGGAATCACTCTATCTACTAGTCCGGCGCTCTCGTGCATTCAGTAATGCTTTTAAAGGTTGACAGCGCCAAGTATGTAATCACGCGTAATCGTAGCCTCGTTACCGAAGTTGCTGTCATAACTGCACACAGCGCCAAGCAGCTGTACCGACCACTGAAAGCCAGCGTTCGTTAATCTGGGCTCGACAGGAGTCCTTCGGAGAAAAGGAGGAGGTGGCTTAAAATCGGCGCCCGCGTCGAAAGTTCGGCAGCGAAGATTGCCGCCGGCGCAATGACTCCAATCGCCAGAATCCGCGGGCGCGCAGAAGCGGATTACGGCCGAGATTTATAATGGGAACTTGTAGCCGCGTATTAATCCCCCCCCGGATTTGGGAGACGGCACGCGCAGATTTTTGTAATTGAACGCCCCATTTCATCAGCTCCACCATGCATAATCCGCGCTATCGCCAAGGCAGCTAGGTTTTGCGAGAGAGAGAGAGAGAGAAGAAGTATAAGAAAGGTAGGGAGGTTAACTAGACTATGTCCAGTTTGCTACCCTACACTTGGGGAAGGGGAAAAGGGAGTAAAAGAGAGAAGGGAAGAGAGAGAGAAAGAGGGACACATTGTACACCACACACACAGTGCAGGGTTTCATAGGAGGTCGCTCAGTGATGTTTCCTTCAAGTACTGCAGGAGGGCTCGTGTGGCTTTCTGCGCTGATGCATTGTGAGACCATGCTGCCAAGATCTTTTCTTGGGTGAAGGGCCGATCGTCGAGTCTCCTCAAGACACACTGGAAAGTCCGGCGAGCTTGCTCATATTGGGGACAGTGGCACAAGAGATGGTCAATATTCTCTACACCGTTGCAGTTATCGCACTTAGATGAGTCAGCCATGCCAATGCGATAGCTGAATGAGTTGGTAAAGGCTACACCAACCCACAGCCGACACAGCATTGTTGCGTCACGTCGCGAGATCTTGGATGGCAGTTGCACTTGGAGCAGCGATTCAAGGTTCTGTGGACGACGAGTGTAGTGCAGTGGAGAATTCCAGTGTGTAAGCCTGCGCAAGTGGTATTGACGGCGCAATGTCCAGGCGCTTATACCGACGTTACGCGCCCCGCAGGTGCCTTGGAAGTAGCGGTTAGAAGAAACAAACGTGTGCTAAATCTGCTGGAGAACTGCACGGCAGCAACAGAGAGAAACGAACCGAAGGACAACGAGTGCTTAGTTCTGTCCATGGTGTGACGAAGCGGCGTCACCGCGAGGTATTTTCTAGCGCGTTCAAAAGTTCCGCGAGTTGGTTTAGTGATACACTCCGTTGCAGTACAAAAATAAGCGGACAGCTACGAGGAAAATAGGACGAACACCGTTCTACGTCTTTACGTATACACCGCTAGTCAAGTTGTATATGCTCCTTGTATTCAGCTTCAATGCAGAAAGCTTCCCACTTTTTTGGCCGTTTCATACACCGGTGCACGCTGTGAGCGAAAAATTTGTCACACAATACACGAAATGATGTGTCCTTGTCGTGACGCATACAGTCGCACTGCATACCACGTCAACCATCGCAAGTTGAGCTCGTATAACTTCTATACAGAGGCTGGAAGACAGCTCACAGCTAATAATGGCCGTTCAAGTAGCTCCATATTATTGACTAGTACGTCACGAAAGTGTTTTCTTTAATTTTTTAAATGCGGAGCACTTTAGGGGCCCAGGCTGTCGTATGCTGTCGTCGTCGCTTGGCGTAACGCAGGCAAAACCACAAGTAGCATAGCAATTTGAGCGCGCGCTCGTGCCAAAGAGAAGTCTTCTGTTCTTTGAGCGCTTTGATGATGATATTAAGTGCGGAGCATTCTAAATAAAACCTCGTATAAAAATTAAAAAAAAAAAGGGCGAAGCAAGCGAGTAATAGAAAGAAAGAAAACACAGGGAAAAATAGGAAGGAAAATAAAAATAATTGAAATAGAGTGAAAAAAATACACAGAAAACAGACAGAAAAAAACTGGACTGGAAAGAAAGAGAGGAGGAAATGAAGAGAAAACCCAAGAGATACAAAGAAGGCTGCCCAGCTTGGCTCTTCCTTCAGGTTTGGCACCACTAGTGCGAAGCCGCCTTAATTTATTTATTTTTTTTTTTTACTAACCACAGTTGAGCGCTCATGTATAGGACCATCACGTACACGCAGCACTCTTCTCACGTTCTGTGCCATAAAATGAAGATGCAAAACGAACATAGAGGATTGTCCACACCGTAGAGTTTCCTATAATTACACCAGAGGGAACTCTGGCGCTAGTGTCTATGGGAGCTGCAACGCGCGGCGCTCCGGCCAGCATGGAAATGACGGGTAATACACAAATTTGTCTAATCTTCGTTCTTTCGGCTCTGTTTGGCTCCGTGGGCCTGAATCCCCTTTGCCGCAAGACGGAGTTCAGCAAAGGTTTAGCAGTTGCGCTTCACCACATTTTTAGGCTCACCAATTCAAATTAGCTCACGAAGTTCACAACGGACCGTTCTTTTATTCGAAACAAAACCAAAACACAGCAATAATCAAAGCCACAAGCGCTTTCGAAGCCGCAAGCACGAATACTAGGCAAATTTTGTACTACCCATCATTCTCATGGTGGCTGAGCGATCGCAGCGCCAGGGTCCCCTCTAGTTAATTTTAGGAAACTCTATGGTCCACACCTGGAAAATGTATACTTTTAGAGAATTCAGTGCGAAACTCGCGTTTTGGTGCTCTCGGGATGCGGATTCTGTGGGGTCATTCTAGACGCTGGCGAGCGCTAGGAATATGAGTAAAGACGCCATGCTATGCCGCCCAACAACGGCGTCTTAAGGAAAGCTGCAACGTACAATCATACTCTACGCTTACTCATCGCTCAGAGAACTTCCGAATAAGATTATCTCTAGACTTTTCATACATTCATTCATTGCTATATGACGTAGGTTGTAACCGGATGGTCCCGAGCCACGCCGACCACCGACGCGCTGAGAGCGCATATTCGACATATTTCACGGATGGTGTCGAGCCATCTGCCGTACCTGCCAGAACAACGACCGCAGGCGTCGTTCTCCAATGTCGTCAGCTCTCACCGCGCTTCGCTGCCATCGGGCTTCACACCCTCGGCGCGTTCACCATCCGCCTTGTGGTGCTTACGTCAACCTGAAGTGCGCCTTTCCGTCCCAGGAATAAGAAACAAGAAAAACCTTTCTGTCTTGGCCTTGAAGCAAGCTGCTCTGGACTGTTGGCACACTTTCTATGCTGACAGAATACACGTGTACACGGATGGCTCTACCACCCAGACCAGCTCCACCGGCGCCACCGTCATCCCATCACGACACATCAATCTCACCAACAAACTTTGTCACGTGAGCACATCGACTGGCTCGGAGATTGTTGCCCTGCGAGGTGCCGTCGATTACATCAAGCAACAACCAGCAACCGGTGGGCAGTATTCTGCGATTCAAAGGCGGCTCTACAATGTCTTTCGTCGGCACTTCGTCGCGGATCGTACGAACAACTTGTGTGGGAAATAAGAGAAATGCTGCACAATGCGATCGAGAAAGGACACAACGTTGTGTTCCAGTGGATACCAAGTCATTGCGGTATCTCCGGCAACGACCTCGCCGATGAAGCTGCCAGAAAAGCACACGTAGAAACAAACCTTGTTTCTACACCTTTATCCAGGATTGACGCGGCTCGCTACTTGAGTAAGCTGGCCCAGAACATCGCAATCCAGAAGTGGCAATCATCACAGTTCACAAATCATCGACTGTACTCTCTCGACCCATCTCTACGACTGCGGCTACTCCCTGGGCTTTCCCGGGAGGAAGGTACAGTGTTGTGCCGTCTGCGTCTGGGTGTAGCTTTCACCAACGCCTACTCATTTAAGATTGAGATGGCCGACAACGCCGAGTGCAAAGACTGTGCCGTCGATGAGACTAATGAACACATTTTTAGATGTGAAGCAATCTTATGGCGAAGCTTAATCCGGTGGTGGTGGTGGTGGTGGTGGTGGTGGTGTGCCGCGTGCCCACCCTTACTGCGCATGCGCAAACAGTTAAAGAAAAAAATAAAAATAAAAAACCTCCTCTCCCCCCTCTCTCTCCTCTAGGCATCCCTCCCCGCGGCAACCACACCCACACTGCGCATGCGCCTCCCTTCCTCTCTCCCCCTCTTACACTTCCCCCCTCTCTCCATCCCTGCCCGCGGCGTCTAACTCCCCCTGCGCATGCGCGTCCGCCCCTCTCTCTCCTCTCCTACGCTCCCCCCCTCTCTCCTCTACGCATCCCTGCCCACGGCGTTCACACTCCCCACTGCGCATGCGTGTCACCCCCCTCTCTCTCCTCTCCTACGCTCCTCCCTCTCTCGCCTCGCGACGCCGACGCAGGCAGCGTCTGCTAGCGAGTTTCTTGGTTGAAAAAACCGACTGCTCGCGCTGCACAACCGTTCACTGGCCATCCCGTATATATAGGCAATGGATCTTGACCTCCAAGGTGGTGCCGGTGGGAAGATTTCCACTGTGCGTTGTTGAACAATAAAAATTCGCAGCGTGCGCGTTAACTAAAAGCGGAGTGCGGGTCTCTGTGTCCAGTCGGAGTCTTCTGTCTCTCATTGCCCATTAGCAGCGATTGGCATGTTCTAGTAGGAAAAACTGCTCCATCACTGCCTGCTTTGCGCCTCCCCAGTTTTCTCTCCTGCGCAACGCTGCGATGAGCGCCAGCGTCAACGCCGCCGCCAGTGTAAGCGTTAGCGCCCGCTGCTTCACATCTACACATGGTTCCCTTTAGCGGGAGATGGTGTAATTTTTTTTAGGCTCACCAATTCAAATTAGCTCACGAAGTTCACAACGGACCTGTTCTTTTATTCGAAACAAAACCAAAACACAGCAATAATCAAAGCCACAAGCGCGTTCGAAGGCGCAAGCACGAATACTAGGCAAATTTTGTACTACCCATCATTCTCATGGTGGCTGAGCGATCGCAGCGCCAGGGTCCCCTAGTTAATTTTAGGAAACTCTATGGTCCACACCTGAAAAATGTATACTTTAAGAGAATGAAGTGCGAAACTCGCGTTTTGGTGCACTCGGGATGCGGATTCTGTGGGGTCATTCTAGACGCTGACGATCGCTAGGAATAAGAGTAAAGACGCCATGCTATTCCGCCCTAACAACGGCGTGTTAAGGAAAGCTGCAACGTACAATCATACTCTACGCTTACTCATCGCTCAGGAGAACTTCCAAATAAGATTATCTCTAGACTTTTCTCTATACATTCATTCATTGCTATATGGTAATAAGTGCTTCTTTCGGTTTTGCTTGGCTCTACATTGGTGAGATATTCGTAGCAGACATTTAAATGGCGCTATTCGAAGCATTTTTTTTACAGTGTAGTCATTTGTTTAAAGGATGAAACAGGAGACCCAATTTCCTGTTTACAGTACCTTTCTTTGTTTGGGATATTTTAGTAAAACTATTGTGATAGGCATCACAACTTTGCATAATAACCAGATCGTGCAAGCGGGCTTTCCAGGATGACATGACATAAGCTAAAAGCGCCTCTATTGGCTCGGCTTCACTAGCGCTAAACTCCCGTAGAGTGTCTTACCGAAGTTTGCGTAAGAATGCGTCTAGCATCCCTATAAGTTACACTGCTATGTCGGTATGTATAGTCGGGTACAACTTCAACTGATTATCTCTGCGACCAAAGAAATAGTCCTGCTATAAAAGAGCCGTTACGCTTCTAAAACGCGTATTTATCTGCATAATTAGGACCTTATGTCCCAAAGACTGCTTAAGTAGAGATTGTGGGAAGGGAATGCTGCAGAACATGCATGATCGTGAGAGGAAAAATGACCGAGCACATTCGACAACGCGCCGCGCCGTCTGCTATGGTGCGAGGTCGGCGGTGAAGCGTGAGAGTTTTCTGCCATGGAGCCCAGCGAGGTGACATCGGAACGCGATCCCTTTGTTGCCGAACGATGCTTGTGTCGCCTTTGTGTCCACACCAAGGAGCTTTAGCAAGAACAAGAGCGGTCCTGTTTTCGCATGCAGTGCTGTGCCACCGATTCCCGCTGCAAGGCCTTTTCATTTAAGCACGATGAAACCCGACACTGACACAGTACACGAACGCATCCGCCGCTCGCGTACGTACCGTTCTTTGACCAACTTGCATCGTCGAAACACCACTGTGGAGCAAAAGAATGCACCCAGGACGTTCGTTTGCCGTGTTCTCTCGCAGCGTAATCTTGTTTTCAGGCACAACCCTACGGATGCTCGCTGCAACCGCTCGTCACTGCTCCAAACTCACGCGGCGCGCATGGTGTATCGTAAGCTCGCAATAGCTTTTGTGCTTGCTTGAACGCCATAATGAGTTCCTTAATTCATTGTGACGAAGACAAGGCGTCCACAGCTGACGCGAAACGTCGCATTTCGGTGAGCAGGGCGGCCATCTTCTTCTTGAGCGGAATCACCGACCGTCCGGCACATGACGTCAGTCCAGAACGCGCGCCCATTGGTGCGGGCTCGTGTTCTTCCGCCTTTGATGTGCGAAATGCCGCGGAATTCTAAAGTTGCATCCTACTATAGTTTTCAAGCACCTCTAGCGCTAGCGTGTAGTGTTTCAATAAACTTTCCTTTGTGACTATGTGCGATTTACGCACAGTGAGGTACAGCTTACTGGACTCCCATAGTCGACTACATGCAAGGGTAAGTTTTCATCTTTTACAGAGCGACATTTCGATGGAGGCGAAACGCTAGAGACCCGTGTCGTTTGCCATGTCGGTGCACGTAAAAGAACACCGGCTGGTAGAAACTTGCAGAACCCTTCACTGTGGCGTGCCTCATTATCATATCGTGGTGTTCGCACGTGAAACCTCAGGTAGTATTATTATTAAATCATGCTGTTTTTGCAGTTACCTGTTCCCCATCAGCCATCCTCTGTTCGAGATCGTCAATACGCGTCTCGGAACCAAGTGACTGTTTACAGGCCCCTAAATACTTTCCGCGACGCAATTCCGTGGAATGCGAAGTGAAGTGGCTTATCGTTCCCCAGAGAATAACGCAAAGCTTCATAATGCTGCGTCATAATTACGCCGCAAGAAGTTATGTCCAGCTTACGCATGTGCGCGATGTGGTGCTCCGCTCTTCACATCGTGACGCATATGTCAGTTCTCGTTAAATCCTCGAGGTGCCTTTTCGCGCTCTCGTGCATTCAGTAATGCTTTTTAAGGTTTACAGCGCCAAGTATGTAATCACGCGTAATAAATAAGTAAGTGAATAAATAAATAAATAAATAAATAAATAAATAAATAAATAAATAAATAAATAAATAAATAAATCAACTTTATTTGTGTCCATTTACAACAGACAGAGGAGCGGCGAATAAAAGCTGTCTTCCGACAGCTTGACGAGCCCGCCGCCCCCATTACAAGGGCTCACGGCCCTTGTAATGTAATCGTCGCCTCGTTACCGAAGTTGCTGTCATATGCTGCACACAGCACCGGGCAGCTGTGCCGACCACAGGGTGCCGACCACTGGAAGCCAACGCTCGTTAATCTGGGCACGACAGGAGCCCTTCAGATAAAAGGAGTAGGGTGGCTTAGAATCGGCGCCTGCGTCGAAAGTACGGCAGCGAATATTGCCGCCGGAGCAATGACTCCAATCGCAGAATCCGCGGGTGCGCTGAAGCGGATTAAGGCCGATATTAATGGGCCGCCGCGTATTAATCCCCCGGGATTCCAGAGGCGGCACGTGCATTTTTTTAAATTGACTGTCCCACTTCAGCTGTAGCGTGCATAATCTGTGCAATTGCCGAGGCAGGTTTTGCGAGACCTGCACAACTGCTGTTAGGTCCTGCGTCTTCAGACCATTATGAGCATTCTTACGCACGCCGCAGGTTTCTTGGAAGAAAAGTCAGTAAGGGTTCGAAAAAACAAACGCACACTGAATTAGCTATAGCTCTGCTTTATAACCGCATTGCCCGGCAATGACAGTCACATGACGCATTCTAACACTATAGCTCTGTAATATGACAAAGCGAGTTCGGAGCGAGCCATGTTCTAGCGCGTTCACAAGTTGCGTGAGTTGGTTTAGTAATACGTAATACATTCGGTTGCGGCACGATAATAAGCGTACAGCTACGCGAAAAAAAAAAAAGAAAAAAAAACCGCCAGGCCTGCGCAGAACGCGCAGCACAGCCACAGCGAAAGCTGGGAGAGCGGCCTTTAGCCTTTTTTAAACACTCAACTACTACAAGCCCACTTGCATGGTACCCACTACGCCATAAATCATCATAATTTTTGTGTAGTGGGAAAGCGTCTACTATGCCATTCTTCGTCATTCTTCAGAAAAAGCGCGGTGCCCGCTACACTCTTGTAACGAATTATGTGCACTTTGTTGAT
Organism: Rhipicephalus appendiculatus; assembly: GCA_030522465.1. Lineage (NCBI taxonomy): Eukaryota > Metazoa > Arthropoda > Arachnida > Ixodida > Ixodidae > Rhipicephalus > Rhipicephalus appendiculatus. The sequence goes on along the minus strand of JALIZH010026021.1, from coordinate 5,263 downwards.
GCTGTGGCTGACGACGATGAAGAATTATGTCTCAGGCTTTTGTAATGGGTTGGAGCATTGAGCGACCCACTCGTTACGCAATTCGCATTGTGTGACGCCTGGTTCTTAATTTACTGCTCTAAAACGCTTTACAACACACGTTAACGCGATTCCTTACCCGATATGAAGCCTGCGTAGAGTCAGTTTGCACCGCAGTTTCAAGCAGTGGCGTAGCTCAGTCATTCTGCTTCTGGACACGGACGCGTACGGACGCAGGATGGCTGGCTCGTAAGAGCTGTGAAAGCGGTCGACGCTGGCCGCGGTTTATCGTGCACACCACTGCCCAAGGACTACCGTTTAATTCTGCCACCGTTGCCATCAGGAGAAGGACTCAGGCGCACACTGGTTCTGCACTGCGACATCGCAGGGCGTCCGTACGGGATTAATGACTTCCGAAAGCCGCTAAAGGAACTAGGCATCATTCAGCAGGTGAGCGGCATAGGAGCTTATCAGATGTCCCACGTCTGGCTTCTCAACATGAAGACAGATGAGGCCAAGAAGACACTTTTGGACGCTGGCCTAATCTCCGTGAAAGACCGGCCTTGCATCGTCGTCGACCCAGAAAGGCAGGAGGTTCGTCTCAAGCTGCACTGGGTGGCGTTTGACGTCAACGCAGAGACTGTACGGCGTGCCTTCCGGGAGTACGGTGAAGTTAGAGAAGTCATCAGCGACAAGTGGAGGGATGAAGACTTCGAAGGAGTTGAGTCAACTACAAGATTCGTTCGGCTTTTACTAAAGGAAGGCGTTACCACTGATCGTATACCACACCAGATGCGTCTCGGCAGCGGTACGGCATTGGTGGTCGTGCCAGGACGAGCACCGCTGTGCCTGCGTTGCCGGAACACTGGACACATTCGTCGCGATTGCAGGGTGCCCAGGTGCGCTGGTTGCCGCGCTTTTGGACATGAGCAGGTGGATTGTACTCGTTCCTACGCCAGTGCAGCAAGCCGAGGGACGAATGCTGACCAGAGCGAACTGCTCATGGATGAAGAGGAAGCAGAGAAGGCCGCGGCGTCTGAGTCATCGGTGGAAGCGTCTCAAGCAGCGGTGACCAGTGAAATCAATGGGGTGGAATCTAAGCAAGATACAGATGAAACTAAGGAGGTGGGCACTCTAATAAATCAGCGTTCGACTCAAGTGCAGACCCAAGACAACCTTGAACCAGTTATCAGCCCCGACGCCACTGTAGACATGGAGACAACGGAGTCCGCGCCAGTAAAACGACGCCTGAACGAGGGAGACGTGGCGTCCCAGCAGCGTCCGACCCAGGAAGATCAAGGGCAGTGGCGAGTGGCTGGTCCCAAAAAGCCTCGGGGTGCCGGCCGCCTGCGTTCGTCGTCGCTTTCTCGCGGCGGCGATGGGACGACGCCTTGAGCGTCGGCCTGACATTGAGGTTCTGTTCATAGTGGAATTGGTAAGGTAAGCGTTGTTCGCTCGGCTTTCTCTCATCAAAATGGCGACGATTAGATTTGCGACGCTAAATGTACGTGGGCTTTCCGCCAAACGGCGGCAAAACCAGCTTTACCGCCTGATTATAGAACATGATCTAGACATCGTCGCAGTACAGGAAACTAAAGTAGAGAGTGAAGAGCACGCCGAGCGAATGGTGCGGCCTTTCACAAGACACTTTGATGTGTGCGTTTGTCATGCGGTGGGTATGTCGGCAGGGTGCCTCTTGTTAGTTCGGCAGAGCCTAGGTGCGAAAGTAGAGTCCGTGACCACCTGCGAGGCGGGTCGTTTTATTATATGTGATTTCTCCTTGTTGGGAGAAAACTGGAGAGTGATCTGTGTGTACGCACCCACTGAGATACAAGATCGAAAGAATTTTTTTTGGAAAACTTGATGTGTACTTGAAATGTGAACGTAAACTAATTTTCGCGGGAGATTTCAACTGTGTTTGTTCGGGTGAAGATAAAGCGAGTTTGAGGCCATACAGTGATGCTAGCACTGCTGTTCTAATCGATATGCTAGCGAAGGCTCAGCTAGAAGACGTAGGCGAGTGTCTCTGCAGTGGGAAAGGAGTCATGTTTACCCACTTTCAGGGTACTAGCCATGCCCGACTCGACAGAGCATTCGTATCTGCTGAACTGATCCCATCGTGCCATGATTACAGAGTCACACCTGTCACGTTTAGTGATCATTGTTTGGTTTAGTTCTCTGCGGGTAAACATAGAAAGAAGAACAAACATTTCGCTTGGGAACTCTGGAAATTTAATGTAAAGTTATTAAAGGATGAAGAGTTCAATCGCATTTTTACAGAGGCTATAGAAGACTTAGCAAGTAGAACAGTTGAATGCTGGGGACATAGGTGGGAACTATTTAAACAGACCATTAAACTCAAAGCACTTGAGAGGGCTAGTATCCTGAAACACGCAGAAAGAGAACTTGAAGCTCGTTTGCGTGAAAACCTGCAAGCGTTAGTAGCGGATGAATGCAACCAGGCAGGTACATTCCTAGAGGAGATAAGAAGCATTAAACAGAAGCTAGAGGTGATTGACCAAGAACGATACCGGGGAGCACTGATTCGAGCTCGAGCAGAAAACCTGTTAGCGGGAGAAATGCCGACAAAACGAGCTCTCGGAGCTGAAAAGAGATATGCTTGTAAAAGTGAAATAAGCGAAATAGAATATAAAGGAGCAACGTACAATAGTAAAGAAGCAATAGCCGGCGTTTTTTTCGAATATTACAGAGTTATTCACACCATGCAGTGTGCAGGCTGATCGCTTTAATAGTGATTTCACTTCATTAATGCCAAGACTTGATGATGAAAGGAAGGAATTTTTAGAATTGCCTATAACAGAGGGAGAAGTTAAAAAAGCGATTGATAAGTTAAACAACGGCAAGTCTCCAGGACCGGATGGCTTGAGCGCTGCAGTGTACAAGGAATTTAAAGATGTTGTTGCACCTGTTTTGAAGGAGGTATTTAACGAGGCTTTTAAATGTAAACAACTACCACCATCATTTTTGTCAGCCCACACAGTCTTAATACCAAAAACAGAAGATCCAGTGAAATTGCGAAGTGTTACTGCATATAGACCAATTAGCCTAACCAATGTTGACTACAAGATATTGATGAAAGTACTGGCCAAGAGACTCCAGACAGTTATGAAAGAACTAGTCGGGTCCCACCAAACTTGTGGTATAAAGGGAAGAAAAAATAATTACTAATATACACGTAGCACGATCAATCCTAGAAAGCTGTGACGCTATGCATCTCAATGTTGCCATGCTACAAATTGACCTTGAAACGGCATTTGACCGCGTGCCGCACGACCTGCTCCTGTCAATACTGGAGCACGTGAATGTAGGGAGTTTGATTAGCAACGGAGTACGCATGGCTTACACAGGAGGCACGACAAGACTGGTAATAAATAAATCTGCGGGTGATCGTATACCCGTGCTGCGCTCAGTTAGACAAGGGTGCCCACTATCACCCCTTCTTTTCGCTATCTTTATCGAACCATTCTGTTTAAGCGTAATTAACAACAGCGCGATACGCGGTTTTCAACTGCATAAAGCTGAGATCAGCCTCCTTGCATGCGCAGGTGACATTGCAGTTTTCTGTACAAGTTATGAGAGTGTAATGCATGCTGTTAATGCCGTGAAAAGATTTTGCCAGGTGAACGGTAGTGCCGTCAACTGGGATAAATGTCTTGGTTTCTGGCATGGGGAATGGGATGTCACACCAAGAGTATTTCTGAACATTAAATGGCAGGAAACGCCGGCGAAGTATTTAGGAGTGCCACTGCAGTTCTACCGCGACAGTGAACCGTATTGGAGAAAAGAAACACAGGCGTTACGCAGTGAGACAGAGAAATGGAAAGGTTGGGGGGATTTCAATATTTGCTCGGGCCACAACGTGCAACTTGTTCCTAGTGAGCAAGCTGTGGTACGTAATGCAAGTTTTGCACTGCAGTAGAATAAGTATACAAAATATACACAGATTATTTGCAGTTTTCATTTGGAGCTCTGTCTGGGAAAAAATCGAGCCGTACAAACCTCTTCAGGAAAGTTCGAGATGGCGGGCTTGGCTTAGTTCATTTGTACATAAGACAACTAGTCAATCGTTTTCTTTTTCTGCGTGATGTAAATGACCCTTTTTTGAGAACTGTTATACAACTAAGGCTGTCTAGAGTACTGTCGGGATTTCTAGTGTCGTCAGAACATGTGCAAGGACCAATTCAGGGGTATCTAAGGGAAGTTGTTTCGTCCTTCCAGTTCTTGTCAGTTCGATTTTCATTAGAATATCTGAGTGACGTCTCCCGTAAGAAATTGTATAAAGACCTCGTCGATATTTTACTGCCTGTGCCATTGTACCGGCAACTATACTGTGCAGGCCCAGGTCAGGATGTTCTTAAACGTGTTAAAAGAATGCTTGTAGCGCCAGGGATTAAAACTTTTTTCTTTAAGCTACACACTGGTACTTTGCCAGTTAAAACATGGTTGGAAGAAAGGGGGGGGATTATTCGTCCCATGGGGCACACATTGTTACTTATGCAATAAACCGGAAACAATTGAACACGTGTTTATAGATTGCTGGAGTGGGGTGTTTTTCTGGGACATATTGCAGAGAACCTTGAAAAAAGAGTTACCGTTAAGTCCACATGGCATCCGTTTTCTTTCCGTTAAAAACGAGGCGGGCGTGCCTTATGACCTAGTTATGTTCCTGGGCCTGCATAGTATATGGCAAACCCGAAATGCCTTTGACAATGCGGATGTAGAAGTGCGATCTGTACGAGAATATTTTTGTGAATCTTTGGGCCATTTTCTTGAAGTGCTTAAAGGGCAGGATGATGTACCGGAGTGGATATCGCGAGTGGAAACATTGTTACGCATGCCAAAGTTTTGAAAAAAGTAGTCAGCTCAGAGCTGACGGTTCTTCATTCCACTTTGTTGTTGTACAGCTATTCTCTTGTATATTGTCGAGCATGTGAAGATTCTATATATTTAAGGCAATAAAGGAAAAAAAAATAGTGGCGTAGCTCAGTGGTAGAGTGCTGGGCTGCCACGCAGTGGACCCGGGTTCGATTCCCATTCTGTCACAGGTGTTTTTTTATTTATTTAGTTTTTTTCTTATTTCGTGCGATATTGGTTACGGACACCGGCGGCGGCGGCGGACAACTACGGCGCAGGAACGAGCCTTGTTGTGATCTCATAACAGCTTTCGCTGTAAAAGGACGAGCGCTGTTTGACATGTTTATATACACCGCTGGTCAAGTTATTT
>JALIZH010026020.1:0-13861 GCA_030522465.1 Rhipicephalus appendiculatus | reverse complement strand
TGGTCTTCTCTCGGGCCCGGGGAGCCCACCTAGTGGTTCTGAGGGGTGGCCCGCACCGGGCCATCTCCCACCAATTCCCTGTATATACTTCTAATAAAGTTTCTCTCTCTCTCTTGTCTTCTCTCGTTTTTCTTCCTTGTTCTCGTTTGCAACAAAATTATCTCCTTAAGCTACGCACCTATTCGCCCAACGTTACACTCTGCTAAATACGCGCGCAGCACTGTCGCACGAGGATGATATCAGCTGATTACGTCATCGTGCGACTTTATTTGATGAACGAAATCTGGTTAATCTTCCTGGTGACATCATCATGACGTCACAACGAGACGTCATCGTTCCCTCTGCACAGACGCCTTGCTCGGAGGAGGTGACGTGGGTATTTGTAACACTTCATTCCCCTGCCGTGTTTCACTAAACGTTCCTAATCCTCACTTTGAAAGTGGTTGGCCAGCGAAGCTTGATACCAGGGGCCAATAGTCCCAAACGCGAGGGCTGCATGCATGCACGCACGCACACACACACACACGTCGTTGACAGCGAATAAAGGGCGCTGAGACGTTCAGGTTCTGAGTCAAGCAGGAGTTACGGGTTTAATAAAAGGGTTTTGCGCAAATTGTTCGCAAATATCAGTAACAAGTAAAAGCTGACGTAGAATTTTGCGGCCGATGCGGTCATTCTTTAAAAGCCTTAGTTAAAAAATTCAGTGCTTATATATCCGCTCATAATCGTCATTAGTTCTGTGAACCTAACATACTTGCCATGATCTGCCAAGACAGTTCAACTTCGAGTGCGCCAGCACAACGTTGGCCAGCCACTTTAGGCCTACGAACTCCCAAATCAACATGCCGTTAAAAAAAAAAAAGAAACAGGGGCTATTTTTCGGTCAGCCTTCGTTATGTTCATGAGATGGACGAAAGAGATTGCCTACATCAGTGTGTAATTATTAATAACGTAGTTACACAGACATCGGGCCAGTTTGGCGCAAGACCAGAGCCTTGCTTTGATGGGTGCCGCTGTGTTTGCTGACGCAGTCTTTGAGGCAAGTCTCGGGGTTTCCCGCTCAGTTCGAGAAATGGCATGCCTGACGCGAAACAATAGGTACGTACGAAAAAACATATATGTATGTACGATAGATGCTATATGACTGACCATAGGCGTGCGCAGGGTTCCCCTTGAGGGGGGCGAAGGTTCGTCACGGCGCCCCCTCCGTATTAAGTAAATGTATGGTGCCGACCTCGCGCCCCCGGCCACATTTAGGGTACTATAGGGAAGCGGCTGCACCCCCCCCCCCCTCCCCCGATTGGTAAGCGGGGAAGGCTATTGGCAAGCGGGAGAGCGGGCAAGAAGAAAATACGAGTGGCGACGCCACCTTGAAATTCCCCCCTCTGGACGTCAGGACGTAACAAATTTGAATGTCATCTACTAGCAACTCTAGTTCCTAACCACTAAAATTAAGTACGTTATCTTCTGAGAAAGCCACGATTTAGCATACCAAGTATCAGAGAACTTTCATGAGCCAATGTCTCCGAAATAAGAAAAATACACCTTGAAATCTGCGGCATCACGTTCGACAGTTTTGGCAAAAAAATTTAAAAATTAAACTTTCACCTTGATTTCTTCGTGTATTAATCAACCTGCGACGATGAAATGAAGTTAACGTCATTAGAGTTCTCAAAGTACAATTTATCAATCTAAAGCGATTCGCTGTTTCACTTTAGCGTCCGTAAAACAAAATCACTGTTCGTACGTTTAGCACTAGATGTTCTAGGAAGTTCACTGAACTCTGCGTTATACGACTCGCAAAAGTGCAAGGGAACAATCACTGACGCTCGAGGTGGCGTCGACCAGGCACCCTAAATTGATTTAGTATAAAAACATGCATGCCACCAACTTTTTACCAGCGTCCTTGTAGTATAGGCAAATGTTACAGAGCGATGAAGATGGGACGTCGCAGAAAGGAACGAGCGCTCAACCCTGGATTGGATTGCCAACTACGGATGTATTGCCGATCAGCCAAACCTGCCATCTTTATAAGTCCATACGTAGATTACCGTCTGAGGGCCCCCAACTATTTCTATCCAAAGGTGATTTTATTTAGTACTTATTGGTGTAATTTTCTTTCTTCATAATATTTGGATCGTGACGAGGGTGCTCAGAGATGGCACGCTAAGGCACGTTCGCACGAAATAAACCCTTTTTTATAGTGTAACTTCAAGGAGTCATAATAATAATAATAATTCTTGGGATTTAACGTCCCAAAACCACGATGTGATTATGAGAGACTCGGTAACGGAGGGCTCTGAGAATTCATCGACCACCAGGGGTCTTTACTGGGCACCTAAATCTAAGCACGCAGACGTCAAGCAATTTGCCATCTAAATGTGGCCGCCGTGGCCGGTACTCGATCCCGCTACCTTTGAGTCAGTAGTCGAGCGCAATTTGAAGGAGTGTACAGCGTATACTTACCTCCAAATTGTCCTAGGCCTCTGAAGCCTCTTCGCAAGAAAGCAGTCGCCCTGTTTCTCGCCTTGGCGGCTGGCTTCGCATTCTTGGCTGACGCTGACTGCGGTGTTGGTGTCGTTCGTGAAATCTGGAGAAAAAAAAATAATATATGGACCGTCCCATACGTGACGTAGGAACAAAGCGATACCAGGTGAGGCCTACGACGAAGTGCGTGAGCTCTGGAACAAAAGTATGGCGTCTGAGCCAGAGCACGTCTGCCGTTTCTGGTGTCCCACGTATATATTCCCTGTTTAGCAGTTACAGGCGTGGACAAATTAAACGCGAACAAGAAATTAGAACACAGTTCGCGATTGACAACTCGAGGGTCCTGTCTCGGACCGCTGAATTATATTGTTGCCAAAGGTGGTTTAGGCCCGGGCGTAAGCGTGCAAGTTGAAATTATGCTGGCGTTCAGTGTAGTGGCGGACATAATAACGAAACAACAAATTTTAATCAGACCGAGCTTGTTCAGGTTTTATTGTTCCTTGACTGTACTTGAACGGGTGATGTATACATAGTTTTTTTTGCATGACATTTTTTTCCTTTTTTTTTTCAGGAAATACTGCAGATCTAGAAGTAGTTGATGAAGACGGGACGTCACGTAGTGAAATATAAGACAAGGCCAATGAAAAACGGACAATCAAAATTGAATAGCCGTATTTAAAGATGAACACGCGCTGTTTTAGCTTGGTGGCTAAGGTCGCGCGCTGCTGAACCTGAAGACAAGGATTCGATTCGCGGCGACGGCGGCCACGCATTTAGACGCGGGCGAAATGAAACAAAATACAAAAAGAAAACAAAAAAAAACAGGTGCCTGAATAAGTACCTGAGGCGGTCGCAATTAATCTGAGGCGCCCTCGTAATCCTCTCATGATCACGAGTTCGGCACAAAAAACCCGAGAATTTCATATGTAAAGTTAAACAAGAGAAAAGAGATCAACTATTTGAAAACAATCGAACACACACACACACACGCACACACATACGCGCGCGCGCGTGAGCCACTTTTCAATTTTTCTTTATAAATGAAAAAAAATAAATCGTGTGGCTTGATACAAAAGCTCCTGCAGAGTCTGCAAAAATCATGCAAAATAGTCTGTGCATGCTGTCAGGGAACGGATCAAATCAGAGACAGTGTGAATGATAAATAAATAGAAAAAAAAGACGCTTTACCCATATATGAAACGTGGCTTGATGCGTTCATCGATACAGAAGCGAATTACATATTCAACATGACAATGTTTCATTCGCCGCGACCTCATTGGCATCTGGTATTGCTTAAAATGACACTAAAGCGAATAAACGATTTCTGCCGTATTAGAAAGCTATATTTTTTTTTTGTTAGGAATACTAAAACAGTCACTCCTGCCGCGAGAAAAAAGTTGTGGTGAGCAATAATTTATAAATAACGCAAGAAAAATGAAGTACCGGTTCTTAAAAAACGGGGTGGGCCAACACGAACACAAGAGAGGTCAGTTGTCCTGAGTTTTTTCTTGTGTCCCTGTTTGCCCGTCCCGTCTTTTATCATGAATCCATACTAACTGTATCACGTTTGGTAGATCAGGTGCAACGTTACGGAAACTAGCGATACATTTTGCAATAGATGTGTTTGCACCAAGAAACAGTTCAATGATTTTGCCACCCACAGTGTGATTTCTTTTGTGCTCTTTACTTTAGGATAAAAAAAAAAAAGAGTCCTTGGACTCTTTTTTGAGAATTCTGGCTTGTCACACATGTGACCCTCTTTTGAGGAATCCAAATCTCTTTGACATCCAAATCTCTTTGGATGTCATTATACTCCCTTCAGAGAGTACTGGGAACCACAAGAAAGCTAACGTGTCTCTCTAAAGAGAGTCATATACGAGGCAAGTCAGGACTACCAGAACGGAGTCACACATACTCTTTTTTTATTCTCTTATAGTGTTGGACTGCGTAATAACTGAAGATGCTTTGTGCCTTAAAATAAAGAAGCCCTGTATACGGTTTTTCAGCACAGTGTTCTGGATTGCTTAACGTACCTTTGCTTTCGAATTGTGGCCTCCGCGATTTGTTCCGGTAGTGCGCTGCCGGATCCAATAACGAAGGCCACGCTTAAACGGCGAAATTCAAGCGCGAGACGCTCGGACTTACATATTTTGCTCGCCGAACTTCTTGCATATCCACCACAGTGTTGTACCTACCTTATGTGTGAAACGGAGTGTAGCTGTGCTTTCTGTTATTTTAAGGAAGTACAGGTGGCGACGCCTCCAAGAGCTTCTCGCACCAACTCGCAGTTACGTCACAAATCTTGACGTCACATATAATTCTATTTCGTTAAAAACAAATTACGTTCTGCTGTAATTGAGCCAGGTACTTAAAGCATCAAGCTTCAGGAATTGTCGCTGTGGCCAAAATATGACAAGAAAGAAGTGTTTTAAATCCGTGACGTAACAATGAGATTTAGGTGCTGGAGCTTTAACGCAATATCCTTACAGGATATTTGACTTCATATTCTCATTAGGGTAATTATATAACCTATGATAGCGGCATTAGCGACGATATGCTTATTGACTCGGTGTTTCATTCTAATAGAAAGGGCGTGCAAACACAGACTCAAGAAAGATGTCGACACCACAAACGTCGACTAACAACTGAAGAGACGCACAAGTTCGCAAAAGAAAGAACGCACAAAATATTATCTGCGCATGCCCAGGGGAGTGTAAGTGCACGCCAAAATCTGATGATTGCGCAGTTTTGTACCGGAACAGGAATGAAGAAACGCGTTTAATGATTGAGGCATGGCATATCGATAATAGTGTTAGCTCATGCATGAGCCAACCGTCGATTAACATGCATATATATGAAATTAAATGCATTAAAAACTTTATCTTTCCCGTAGACCCGCACGTCTGTCGGATTTATAGGTTCGCCCTTATTGCATGGGCATGCGCAGATAATATTTCGTTGCCTTCTTTTTTTTCCGCCGTTGTGAGCCTCTTCAGTTGTTAGTCGGTGTTTGTGGTGTCTTGACTTTCTTTCTTTGCGTCCGTGTTTGCACGCCCTCATTTTTAGAATAAAAACTTACCAACTAGCTCAGCTCTCTGGCATTATAAATCAGTATGTCACTTTAGCGTCCTTTTATTGCAAGAAAGTTATGAAAGGAAAAAATTTAGACATCCTAAATCGCAAAGACTTTTTTTGTGATGCCTCAATCAAAATAATATTTTGCTGTTCTAGCATACGTTTCTAACACGCTTTCGTAGCAATGCCCATAAACTTTTCAATGTTCGAAGGCGCGCTTCTGATGCTTTCAGCACCTCACGTGACATTGCACTGCCTTCGGAATCGGCCAACCTTTCACTGATCGACGATGTCGAGTGATGACGTCACAAATGTTGGTGATCCGTGACGTTGTGATGAAGTCACATGATAACGTCTTTATGAGACATCACCGCGCTCTTGAAAAGGTCCCGTGGGTGGGTGAGTGAGTGAGTGAATGAATAAACATATATCAGGTTCAGCAAAAACGCGATAAAATTATCACCCGGCTAATACCACTAAGGACCGGCAGGTGTAAGCTGCCGGCACCATCACGGTAACGCTGGATGGCCAGAATTTGGTCCCTTATAAGCAAGTTTTGGTACTGCGTACGTAGCACCCGTAACGGCGTTGCGTACGAAGAACGCTACGTTTCGCATAAAGCGCGTGCGCAGAACTTCTGCTCATGCGTACTACGCGAAACGTAGCGTTCTTATGTACGCAACGCCGTTACGGGTGCTACTTCGACGGCGCGATGGAGCTCTTGTGGGCCGCCTCAGCAATGACGGCACCGACCGCCAGGGATACCAAGAAAATGACACGCTCGCTGAACACATCGACACGCGTGTCTCCTTTTGCGCATGTTTTCAACGAACGCTTCCCTGAGTGCGTCCATAATTAGCCGTGACCCCCCTCCCACCACTTAAAAAAAAAGTGCACATGTGCCCTAGCGGGTCCGCATTTGCTGCGTCTACTCGCTAGGGCTATGCAGTGGCGGGCCCGATTTGCTGCGTCTACTCGCTAGGGCTGTGTCTTCTGGCGCTACCGTAAGATCTCGCAAACTGCATTGCCGGGTGCCTATGGTGAAATTCAGGCGCAACGACCCACATTCCTAGAGCATGTGAGACAAAGTGGCCTCCTCGCCACAGGGTACGCAGAATTTGGGTAAATGTCCTGATATAGTTTATGTTAAGGGACGCAGGAGTTATTTGCAGGAGTCTGAAAGTGACCGCCTACGGCCTGCTTCAGGTCGAGGACGGACGCGGGAATGGACGCGGACGGACACCGCAAAATTAAGGGTGTGGTATTTACAGCTGTGCCGTAAAATACACTTAAGGCTTATCTTTAAAAAATTACACCATCTCCCGCTAAAGGGAACCGTGTGTAGATGCGAAGCAGCGGGCGCTAACGCTTACACTGGCGGCGGCGTTGACGGTGGCGCTCATCGCAGCGTTGTGCAGGAGAGAAACCTGGGGAGGCGCAAAGCACGCAGTGATGGACCGGTGTTTCCTACTGGAACATACCAATCGCTGCTGATGGGCAATGAGAAACAGAAGACTCCAACTGGACACAGAGACCCGCAGTCCGCTTTTAGTTCATGCGCACGCTGCGAATTTTTATTGTTCAACAACGCTCAGGAGAAATCTCCCACCGGCACTACCTTACAGGTCAAGATCAAGTGCCATATATACAGGGTGGCCAGTGAACGGTTGTGCAGTGCGAGCGGAACCAAGAAACTCGCTAGCAGACGCTGCCTGCGTCGGCGTGGCGCGAGGCGAGAGAGGAGGGCAGCGTAGGAGAGGAGAGAGAGAGGGGACGCGCATGCGCGGTGGGGGTGGACGCCGCTGGTATGGATGCCTAGAGGAGAGAGGGGGGGAGCGTAGGGGGGAGAGGGAGGGGACGCGCATGCGCAGCGAGGGTGTGGTCGCCGCAGGGAGGGATGCCTAGAGGAGAGAGATAGGGAGACGAGGTTTTTATTTTTTGAAAGGGTTTGCGCATGCGCAGTAAGGGGTGGTCAGGCCGCACACCACCACCACCACCACCGGATTGAACTTCGCCTTAAGCTGCTTCGCATCTAAAAGAGTTATACAACTCAGGACTCAACAATAAGAGTAACAGGAATACCTTATTTTAGAATGTGTGAGAGAGCTGTAAGCTATCCGTACACTTATTGCATTGGCTTTCAGAGCCAAACGATTTAGAGATCTGTACGGAGTGTACTACCAGCGGCTGTGCTATACTACTGTAGTGACCTTAGGCTCCTGTTCCCAGTAATTACATTGCTCGGCAAGCAGGAACCCGCGAAAGAAAATGTTATTGCGGAGGTATACGTTTATGTTGCTGCTTTCAGTTCAAAAACTTGAAAGCCGATACAAAAGTTTCGCAATGATCCTGATGTTCTTACTTCGCGGAGTGAGACATTTTAGGGAGAAACGACGAGACTTTATCCTGCAATGTGTCTAGTATTCACATTAATAAAGAGGTGAAACTTGCGCTTCGAACGAAAAGCAGTTGGAACGAGTCTCTTACAGATGTGTTCAGAAAAACTTTTCTATGCCAGCTCAACGTCCCTGTGCGCCCTGTGTCGGGTTAAGACGAATCGGTAGAAACGAATGCATTTACAAAACAGAATAAAATTTATTGGCGGTGCTGGGTTTTGAGCCCAAGGCCCTCGTGCTCTAAAGTGGAGGGTTCTACCCACTGGCCTACCGCTTGCACAACGTGAATGTAACTGAACGATATGAGTGCGTCAACGGCGGCACACAACAAATGTACAAGAAGACTTTCTGTGAAGGCTACGTTGAAATATTTCGTACTGGTGGAAAAAAAAGTCCTGAATAGAACGTCATGCAAAGCCGACATTGAGGATCATAACACATAAAAAAAACACATACCACACATAAAAAAAACACATAACACATAAAAAAAAACTCCAGCATAAAGAAAGTTGCAAAATCCAAAGCACGGTGCGACATAACTCGATCCCGCGCTGCAGCCGAGCGAGACAAGGAGGAACTGGTGTGCGACTAAAGCATCGCTAGAGGCCGGATTTCTAAACATTAAAAAGTGCGTTTTAGGCGCCATAAATAGGCACGCCGGAAAACGCTTAAGGCCTCCAACGTCGTAAATGTGGGCACAATAAATTTTTGCGTAAATGCAAACGACGTCAAAACAAGGACGTGCGTGACCTGTATCTAGGAGAGTAAAGCAGGAAAATGTTATTGTTTATGATGGTACAGAGGCGCTAACATTTGAGCACACCCCGGAATTGTCCTTTTTTCCGCACGGTTTAGAGAATACTGTCTCTCCTTTAATTCTGTAGCCTGGTGAGTCAAGCGTACGCTGTCGAGTCAACATACTCCTGGGTTTCTTCCTTTTCAGCATGGCTGGGAAGGGCGGAGCAGGAGCCGATAGCCAGCCCCGGTAAAACGCCAGAAAGCACGGATGCCTCGCGTTGGCCGGATCTACAGTTACGCAGAGTTAATGGGCGCGTTATGTTAAAGGTCAACTCCGGCGATTTTTCGAGGTCAATGGATCTCAATAAAATTCGCTGGGTACGTTCCTTTGGACATTTCCGTCATTTATGCCAAATTTCAGGCTTGAGAGATGCGCTGATTGTTTGCAAATGAATTTTAAAGATTGTCTGCAAACGCCCACCCGGCTTCCCACAATTATTGGCAACATTGCGTGTGTGACGCGTTGGTTTGCCGGTCGACGGAAGTGACGCAGCCGATGGGTTCGTTAACTTTGGCCGCTACAGCGTATATTGTGCTGGCCACAAGGCGACGGTGTTTGGCCGGCGCTTCGCTGGTTTGGGGCGCGATTTTCTGTTCTCTGTGGAGGAGCGTGTGATATTCCGCGCCGGCGGGACCAGCATGCCTTGCACGACTTCCGGTTCATAACAAACTACTACGTCATACGTTGACAGCACACTCGGTTGGGTTTCGGTTTCGGTATTGCGCCTTTTTGTTTATTAAAAGTTATTTTCGAATTTGCTGAGCATTTCAGCTATCGGGCGCGTGACAAGAGTGTCTCAGGAACATAAAAGCACCATTACCCTGACACGGTCAGAAAATCGCCGGAGTTGGCCTTTAAGGAGCTCGAGCGCGAGTGCGCTCTCCTAAACGTAGCGGTTCAAAAGCGACTTCCGGTGCGTGGTTACGGAACGCGCTCTACCAAAACTGTCTAGGAGGTGTTGGCTCTTCGCGCTCCGACCCTCAGACGGTGCACGAGTGCTCGCGCCTGCTACGGCTTCCGGAAAGATGACGTGTTTCCGACTCTCTCCTGCGATGCTGTGCGCGTTATGCTGGCCGGCGCGTCCCTCTTCACCGCTGCAAGCGGTTATTTTTCGGAGTTGAACTAGAGGGCTAGGTCGAACACCATAGAATTCCGAGCCGTCAGTGTTACCTGGTAACATGAATAATGGTCTCAAACTGCACTCGAAAGCGATATTCGAGTTTAAATAGTGTTCATATAGGCACCGATTCTGAAAAAAAAGAAAGAAAAGAAAAAATACATTTATAGGTGCTTTTAGGCGATTCAGGCACAAACGCCAGAAATAGGCATTTATAGGCACTATAAAAATAAAAGCCCCTGTTAATAACCTCAAATTAATGCTCATATATACTTTTATGAACGTTCTTATACGAACACAAGGAACAAAATAGGCGTTTGCCTAAAATTTGGGCTCTAATCATCACCGATATCGGTTGGTACGTACAGGTGAAGCAACGAACGAAGGCAGTGGCAGGTTCGGGCTGGCCTTGCTGGCCGAGCCGGGACTCTTCGGCGATTTAGCCTTGGTAGCATCGTCCGCACCCGGAGCCTTGGCGTCAGTGAAGGACTCGTCGTGTTTGGGGGGGCTTGCGGTGCGGCATTCCTTGCTTCTCGCTCCTTCTGTTGACAATGGCAATGGTGATGATCCTAAGCGGACTGGCATATACCGAGCAATAGGGGTAACGACCGTGGAATTCGCTTGCTTGCTTGCATGAGCCTATACATATGGCTTGTACCCACTACGGGGGGATTGGCCATTAAACCGGCGGTTAATATGAGGGAAAAAAGATTAATATTTTGATGGAGGAAAAGGAATAATCGGTCATCGAAGGAATATTGCAACGCTACACTCTAAGAAAAAGTCGAGCATTTTTGGGAGGAGTTTCTGCTACACAACAATAATCGTCAGCTGCCTTGCTCACGTCTCCTCTCTTGAAAACCCGGCTGTCGGCACATTCCTATCAAGAATGCTATGTCACGCCGATAACGCGCGCGGCGTTCGGGACCGGGAAGTGCCGGGACGGCGGTGATAAGGCCAGGAAAATACGCGGGGTAGATGGCGATTATAGTTGTGTAGCACAAAGACACCCTTTTTACTCGATTATTTCTTAGAGTGTATATGGAAGAATAAAAAGATGATGATGATTACTTTTTTTAAAAATGTAGTTTCGCACGCCGACAATGGGGAATATGCCACGAACCGGCCGTTATATTGAAGAAATAATAATGCACTAACAATACAGAAAGACTAGATATGTAAATAACCATACAAAGCACACAAGCACACAATAAGTCACCTGATGGCGTCTAATTGTAATTTATCAGCAATGATTTGATACGAATGAGCATAAATAAGTAGCCAATGAGACAATGCCACTTGGTGAGGTATTCTAATGGATTCAGTTACTTGCCACTTGGTGCCACTTGGTGAGGTATTCAAGTGGTATTCAGTTAAATCTTTAAATTAATTAAGGGCTTGACGTTAACAAGTAATTTAGCCTCTTGCTTCCTGCCTTTTACGTGCAGTCTTCAGAAAATTATTTTAGATTACATTTTTGCGTTGTCTTCAATAGTGGGCATGAAGATAAGTTTTACCGGACAAGATGAAGCACTGCGTCAACTCCCAGTTATGGTTACGGTTATGTCAGTTTTGCAGTGAAATAGAGTCAATAGAGAATTCCTTTTTTTTTTCTGTCACCGATATTCTGATCAGAGAAAAAGATACCAGGACGCTCCCTTTCAAAAGTTGGGATTACAAATCAATGTTGCCCTAATTTTATCATTTCGAGGCACTACATTAGGTTATAGCCACAGGGATGTCTACTCTGCGGTGTTTGATTTCATACATGAAAGAAAATGATTACCATGGTAGGGCTTATTTACTGATTTACATTGTTAATTACAACCCGTTGTTATATGCGTTAAACATCCCATCTGATAGTCTGACTGCTCGCTCTATAGAATTTTCATTTATTACCTATGTTTTCTTTTAGCCTAAAGTTACAGTGTTTGTTTTCACGCTTCGTAGGTATTTAACTTAAAGATCCTGCCGCCCGGTTCTTGGTCCATCCCCCTTTGTGGGTGAGCGCCATCAAAAAAGAGGATATAATCATCATCATCAGTGTGGGTACGAGCCACAAGTGAAGAAACATCATAATCGTCATCATCATCGGTGAAATAAGCGGCTGATTCTGTCGAATGCTTGCTTTACACCCTAACGGGGAGTTCTTTTATGACGCGATTGTGCTGCGATGAGTAATACTGAAGAGAACAATGATTCGCGTCGAGGCCTTGGCTTGCGCCCTTGACGAAAAGGCGCGAGCAAACGCGCAAGTCGTCAAATAATGAGCACAGAAATGGTCGCGTCAGCGGGTCATCAGATTACTGCCTTAATGCCGGCTTCAATCCAACAATGTTTCGTCAATATATTGTGTTCAAATGTACTTGCTGTTGTGCTACTCGGTTCATACTGTTTACTGGCCATAAAACTATGGTCTCTTAGGAAAGAAGAACGAGAAAAGGAGGAGGACTTGGTCCTTCACCTCCTTTTCTTTGTTGTTTTGCGCTAACTCACCATACTGTCATAGTCAGTACACGGTATTGTGTTCAGGTGACGATGTATTAAAAAGGTGTATTTGCGGCACCTTTCTGTCACACGCCACAATGATAATCTGTATCACGGGGCCTTTCACAGCGTTTTTATTTTTTTTTCACAGCGTTTATTATTCAAAAACAGGCAGAGACAGGAACAAATGCATCACATTGCCATCATATATAAAAGAATCCATGCCTTGAAAGTTCACGAATTTCCTTTTAAAAGTGACACTTTTCGTTATTCATTCTTTTCAAGTACCCCGACCTGAGTGGAATGCTCTTCCGTCAAATATTGTAGAAATACAATGTAATGTCGACTTTTACCTGCGCTTTGTGTGTTGAAATGAATGACTGTTGGCTTAGTGATGCATATACTCTTTTTGCCGTAATGCCTGCAAAATGGCAATGCAGGTACGCAGTAAATAAATAAATAAATAAATAAATAAATAAATAAATAAATAAATACACTTGCGTTATAGCCGATTTCTGTTGTAGCGTTCCCGGTATATGAAGGTGACAAACGGCGGGCGCTCTAATAGCATGACGTAACCATTGGACAAAGCATTCGTGACAGAAGGTGACGGGGACACCGTCTTCGAGAACGAAAACGCAAGCAAGACAGATGACGCTTATTGCTTTGTGACGTGGATGCCCAAATTATTACTTTATTGGAAAAACCAAATCAATCCCCTTCTCCGTCAGCATAGACGGGAAAGAAAGTCCTCTTTTCTGTTTACACTCTAAGAAAAAGTCGAGTATTTTGCAAGTATTTCTGCTACACAACAATAATCGTCATCTGGCTTGCTCACGTTTCCTCTCTTTGCAAACCCGGCTCTCGGCATATTAGATGCAAAGCCGCCATTTGACTAGGCTGTGTAATGCTGTTCCCTCCGTGCGTACGAACGCGCCGCAACGCGCGCTCCCCTCACCGCAGGTGTTGGAGCGGTGCCAAGCAGGTTTCCACGCCGCAGCTGCGCGTTGACCTTCGCAGTGCGCGCCTGACGTCACTTTCCCTCGCCTGCCGCGCGCTCGCCGGAGCCCCCGCAGCTGCGCCGCCTGGCGCGCCTTAACGTACGCGTTGGAAAACATGTCTGTACGTGCGTCCCCTCTCTCTCGCTTCACCCTCTCCACCACTCCCATGCGCAACGCCGTTGCTTCGCATCCCATCAGGATATTCCCTTTGGGAAGATGTAACGTAATTTTTTTCTTATCAAGAATGATATGTCACGCCGATAACACGCGCGGCATTCGTGACCGGGAAGTGCCGGGACGGTGGCGATAACGACAGGAAAGTAATGCGGGGCAGATGACGATTATAGTTGTGTAAAGCAAAAAGAGCACCCTTTTACTCGATTATTTCCTATAGTGTAGAGTAGACGCACGCATTTTTCATGGCAGTAGAGATATTGTGAGCGTGACGCCAAGTCAATGACTCTCTTCATTTTCTTTATATATCATCATCATTTGCACA
>JALIZH010026019.1:0-35565 GCA_030522465.1 Rhipicephalus appendiculatus | reverse complement strand
TCTCGCGAAAGACTTGGTTAGTACTTCTGTACACTATCTGTGTTTCATGAAACATCGGCTCACAATGGCACGCTTTACAATGCGCAGCCAGGTTCGTGCTAGCGGTATTCTTGACAGCGGTGTGGTGCTCCCTAAGACGCGCGTTAATACACCACCCCATCTGTCCAAAGTATTTCTTACCACATAACAGTGTAATGGCATACACTACTCCCATTGAACAAGGCAAGAACTGCTTTTTGTGCTTTATAGTACATGCATCTTTACACACCGGTTTCGGTTTTTTTGACGAGAACTCGCCCAACTCGCCGTTCTGATTCAGTTGTTGGGTTGAGACATGGCGAACATGCAATTCTGGTAATGTACGAGCTCATCAGGGAGGACATTGTGCAGCTAAGCATGTCACACTAATGCCATATTTCAGGTTCCTGTTTACTTCTTACCTAGTTCATGAGGTCAAGACTCAGAAATTTGGAGAACGTAATTACTGCCATGTGTGCAGACTTAGCATCTCTTTCTGTTTTGTTATTGTCACGTTACCAACCGTGGCCATTGCCTCATTGCTTTCACACGTTATCAAAGTCAGTGTTGTTTTTCGTGCATAGGTATACCATGTACTTCAGTTGTTGGGTTGAGATATGGTGAACATGCAATTCTAGTAATGTACGAGTTCATCATTGTGTAGCTAAGCGTATGTCAGGCTAATGCCGTCTTTCAGGTTCCTGTGCACATCTTACCTAGTCCATGAGGTCAAGACGACTACCTTTCAGAAATTTGGAGGACGTATTTACTGCCATGTGTGAAAACTAAGTAGCTTTTTCTGTTTTGTTATTGTCACGTTACCAACCGCGGCGTTTGCCTCACTACTTTCACACGTGTTATCGAAATCATTGTTGTTTTTTGTGCATAGCTATGCCACGTGCTTCAGTTGTTGAGACATGGTGAACATGCAATTCTGGTAATGTAAGAGTTCATCATTGTGTAGCTAAGCATATGTCAGGCTAATGCCGTCTTTCAGGTTCCCTGTTCACATCTTACCTAGTCCATGAGGTCAAGACGACTACGTTTCAGAAATATGGAGGACGTATTTATTGCCATGTGTGCAAACTAAGTAGCTTTTTCTGTTTTGTTATTGTCACGTTACCAACCGCGGCCTTTGCCTCACTACTTTCACACGTGTTATCGAAATCATTGTTGTTTTTGTGCATAGCTATGCCATGTGCTTCAGTTGTTGAGACATGGTGAACATGCAATTCTGGTAATGTAAGAGTTCATCATTGTGTAGCTAAGCATATGTCAGGCTAATGCCGTCTTTCAGGTTCCTGTTCACATCTTACCTAGTCCATGAGGTCAAGACGACTACGTTTCAGAAATTTGGAGGACGTATTTATTGCCATGTGTGCAAACTAAGTAGCTTTTTCTGTTTTGTTATTGTCACGTTACCAACCGCGGCGTTTGCCTCACTACTTTCACACGTGTTATCGAAATCATTGTTGTTTTTGTGCATAGCTATGCCACGTGCTTCAGTTGTTGAGACATGGTGAACATGCAATTCTGGTAATGTAAGAGTTCATCATTGTGTAGCTAAGCATATGTCAGGCTAATGCCGTCTTTCAGGTTCCTGTTCACATCTTACCTAGTCCATGAGGTCAAGACGACTACGTTTCAGAAATTTGGAGGACGTATTTATTGCCATGTGTGCAAACTAAGTAGCTTTTTTCTGTTTTGTTATTGTCACGTTACCAACCGCGGCCTTTGCCTCACTACTTTCACACGTGTTATCGAAATCATTGTTGTTTTTGTGCATAGCTATGCCATGTGCTTCAGTTGTTGAGACATGGTGAACATGCAATTCTGGTAATGTAAGAGTTCATCATTGTGTAGCTAAGCATATGTCAGGCTAATGCCGTCTTTCAGGTTCCTGTTCACATCTTACCTAGTCCATGAGGTCAAGACGACTACGTTTCAGAAATTTGGAGGACGTATTTATTGCCATGTGTGCAAACTAAGTAGCTTTTTTCTGTTTTGTTATTGTCACGTTACCAACCGCGGCGTTTGCCTCACTACTTTCACACGTGTTATCGAAATCATTGTTGTTTTTTGTGCATAGCTATGCCATGTGCTTCAGTTGTTGAGACATGGTGAACTTGCAATTCTGGTAATGTACAAGTTCATCATTGTGTAGCTAAGCATATGTCAGGCTAATGCCGTCTTTCAGGTTCCTGTTCACATCTTACCTAGTCCATGAGGTCAAGACGACTACGTTTCAGAAATTTGGAGGACGTATTTATTGCCATGTGTGCAAACTAAGTAGCTTTTTCTGTTTTGTTATTGTCACGTTACCAACCGCGGCGTTTGCCTCACTACTTTCACACGTGTTATCGAAATCATTGTTGTTTTTGTGCATAGCTATGCCACGTGCTTCAGTTGTTGAGACATGGTGAACATGCAATTCTGGTAATGTAAGAGTTCATCATTGTGTAGCTAAGCATATGTCAGGCTAATGCCGTCTTTCAGGTTCCTGTTCACATCTTACCTAGTCCATGAGGTCAAGACGACTACGTTTCAGAAATTTGGAGGACGTATTTATTGCCATGTGTGCAAACTAAGTAGCTTTTTCTGTTTTGTTATTGTCACGTTACCAACCGCGGCCTTTGCCTCACTACTTTCACACGTGTTATCGAAATCATTGTTGTTTTTGTGCATAGCTATGCCATGTGCTTCAGTTGTTGAGACATGGTGAACTTGCAATTCTGGTAATGTACAAGTTCATCATTGTGTAGCTAAGCATATGTCAGGCTAACGCCGTCTTTCAGGTTCCTGTTCACTTCTTACCTAGTCCATGAGGTCAAGACTCAGAAATCTGGAGAACTTATTTACTGGCATGTGTGCAGACTTAGCAGCTCTTTCTGTTTTGTTATTCTTACTTTAGCAACTACAGCCTCTTTCTTGAATTTCATGCGCGTTAGCCAAAGTGTTGACTTCCTTCTGTAGTGCTGGTCATATAGCATCTGTTATGCATACGACCAGAAGAAAGGTCAGTGACACAGGCTGTTATGCCTAAAGAAATAAATCAAGTTCAACATGTTTTCTTTTATTGAACTGCATCTCCATGACGTTCGTATTCGCAATGCCCACGAACTATAAGTGGCGCGCTGTACGATTCAGGATGGCGCCCGATGGAGGGTCAATCCGTTTGTTAGCATAGGAACAGGTAGGACGTGCGGACGTACGGCCCGTGCTACTTTCACCGGATGAAGTCATGAGCTGCACTGAAATGGATATGAGACCGAAATGCTTTCTCAAACCATGGAAGCTCGCCACCTAATTATTTGCCGCGGTGTGAAAGGTTATATTTCAGCTCCGTTACCGTGCATAAGCGATGCTGTGCGAAATACTGTGCGTGCTGCAGAAAACTTCATGAACTAGAATTGACGTATGACCTGAACGGCACTCCGAGATACTGTGTACCGAGTCTGCCTGACGGATTTGCCGCAGTGGTAGGCCGCTAGCCAGTAGCGTCATCGCTGCTGCACGGGACCGAATATACAACGTGGCGATGGTTTGCAAACATACCCCGTCGTCATTACTTGCGCAGTCAGGAACGCGGAGTTGCTTCTTCAACGGAACACAAGCATTTAACATCCTATTTAGTAGCGCTTGTGTCACAGCCATGCTCAGACTCAGGCCGTGCGCAATTCACTGCGCTCGGATGCCACCGCAGGTTCTTGATCAGCACGATCGAAGCATGAATATCGAAAAGAACACGCATCGTATGCTTTTCGCAACGAAGAATTCTTCGACGTTGCGAAAATGCGTGGAACAACTATGCCGATCCCGGAAGGTACTGGTGAAGTACAGGAGAAGTGAGCCGATAGGCGTGGATTGTGGCCGTGACTGCACGTTTCATCGCTCTAACCATTTCGCTTCCCTGTTCCGAACTCGAGTGTTTTGGCGGAATGCGGCGCTCGATAATATCTACAATAATCGCGCTACGTGCAATGTACAAGAAAAACTATGTTTTTATTTTGATCTCGCTGAAGAATACTATACATTAAATACAATGACAGTGACTTACGAGCGTGAAAAAACATTAGCGCGCGAGAGGACGTGAAGTGCAACTCGCTCCTCGTGAGTTAGCACCTGATCGTTCATCGTCGCTGTCACACTCCTTCTCACACACACACACACACACACGCGCTTTCACAGCCTTCTCCGTCCAGTGAAAAATCCTCGTCGTCAAGGTGGTTCCTCTTAACATAATTACTGAAAGCAATCTGAAGAATTTCTTCCGCCGAACGACTTCGATTAGTCCTCGTAACAAGGTTATCTGGGCGCGCAGGACTTCTTGCTCTCACACCGGTCAACAAACAAATCGCTTGCAGAGTGCTGCCATCTATCAACAAACGCACAAAAACAAGCGGCGCAGCGCTGGCCAATTTGAGATTACTGTTATACATCGCTTGCTCGCGCGACTTTCCGCCTACAATGTTATAAATTCACGCACTCCAAGAGCACTGACGAATGCTATATGCAAGTAAAACAAGGTGAGTTTCAACTCAGAAGGTCAGACGACAGCGTTTAACTGACCTACGTGGCTACACAAAACCTCGCGAAGCTGATATATGTACGATGTGAGTCATCGTTGAACGCGCAGTTGGCACATATTTTCACGAAAACTTCGCGTCTTGCAAGAACGAATCAGATTTAATGTGTCATGGAGGACCCGGTTTGTTCACTGATGCAGGAAACATGCAAACTCGTAGTGTTTGTTTCCTGCTAACACAGCCGAACAAGTGAGCGACTGCGTAGGGCTACCATGGTGTTGTCTACTGATCATCCATGAGAGGACGCTCCTAAATTCCGCTAGGGGGCGCGACAGTCTATGGGCATTGCGAATACTTAAAGCCGCAGTAGTCTTGTGGAGAGAAATTTTGACGCACTGCAGAGACGACGCAGCTGGGCAGGACCACTCCCTTTCTTTTGCCAAGGCGGTGCCAGATCTTACAAAGGGACGATGTCGCCTGAAATATGAATGCAATACGATATAAAAATGCAGTGGCAAGAGTAAAGGTAGACATATACTGCAGCTGAATCAAATGTGTGCGCAGAGTCATATTCCAAAACCATCTACTGACAAGGGGCCTTTTTCGAGCAGACAAAATTACGAAATAAAACGTCATTGTTATGTAGCATGCAGATTCCTTTTTAGCAAGTACAGATATGCAGAAACACTCCATTTTATTTATCGTTTACTTAATCAACCCAATGCGCCAAAGGCACTACCGAGAACTATGACTTATAGAGCAAAAAAAAAAAAAAAAGAACAATGCAGTACATGAGTCAATCACAAAGAACGTGAAAGGCGAGATCACGTAATCTGATTCGTGAAGAACTATCTAACAATGTAAGCAGCAGCTATTCTAAGCTTGCAGATTTTTATTTCACATATTGTGATTTCGAGTTCGTGCATAATTTGCGCTGCCTGCCGACCGGAGGTGTCCAACGCCACTTATACATGTATTTTTTCATTTCACCTAATTTAGTTGGACACGCGATATGGAATATGGACATAGCAATATTAGCAAGTAACATGCGCCTATGCACGTTTTGAGTGCGTGGATGACGCGTCGTACTTGCGATCACCACACTTTTGCAGGAAGTATACCGAAGGCATGCACTTTGCATGCCAGGGGACAGCTTGCGATTCGGCCTACTTCAGCTTCAACAACAACAGCTAACTTAGATCAACCGCAGCAGTAATACCTGTGGATTTCCGGTGCCTCAATGACGCCTGGTCGATCTTCCATCAAGGGTAGTGCGCTATCTCGAGGGCGTGAATGTCTAAGCACCCACGCTGAAACGTCGGGTGCGCGGTGACACAGCCATGCCTCATCCGGCACTAGAGCGCGACTTTGTCGATTTCCCGACAGCACACCGACTACGTCTGTGTCCATCGGGTGGCAACTCCCACAGAGGCGCCTACGCAGATTACGTTATCAATATAATGTTCAGGCGTTACGACCAGCAAGAGGTTGTCATACTGCGTGCGCAGTGCGGCTGCATAGGACCGTGGCAGGACAAAGCATACATGCGGTATCAAATCTGCGCCGAGTACCAATAATTTCAAGCAAGTAATAGCATTACGAAATCCACACGAACGCTATTGACTTCCGTAAAACATCCGGAAGGTGCCCGCACAAAATCAAGCAAAAAACAGTGAATTCTTACCATTCTGTACTACTAGCGCCGTCAGGCGACCCGTCACAGTATATGCGCGAGGAGGGTAGCTTCCCTTCGCGCGCATCCCGTCATCGAAGTGTTCACGCGTCGTCTGCTAGCTCATTCCTGGCCTCGGTGGTGATCGTATTATGACGGCAACTAAAATTTGGATGCTTTCAGTTCAAACGGTGTGCTTCTTAAGCTTGGCGTGTCACCTAGTGTTCGTGTTTTCTTCTTCCCGTGCTCTTGTATAGTCGTACAACGAACAGGCAAAAACAAAAAGAAGAAAAAAACATCCAAACTGTTATTTGGTGCACGTTTGACAAAGGATTGATACACTTAAGGAAGTAGTATCAGTAAACTGGAATAATATTGCTTGATCGTATATTCGTACTCTGTCGTGTGCCTCTTTGAAAAAAACAATGCTGTCATTCTGGAGGTTACTGACGAGTACAGCGCTGGCTGAAAGTTGTAATGCGCTCGAAGAATATTCCTCTTTTTACGAACGAGTATACTTAGAGCTCGTCCATAGTCGCCGCGTGAACAGGGTGTCGCACCATGGCTGCTCTTATGTATATTCCAATATATTTTCACAAATGTTCACACCGGCCAGCACTGTGACCGTACCATTTCCTATGTGCTCGTTCAGAACTCTTGCATTGTGTACCGGCGCTAGGCCATGCGGGAACTCAAAATGTGCGTCGGGGAAAGCGCCTAGCTACAGAACAACAATGATCTTGGGGACGCCGGCCAAATATAACGTACATTCAGGTTTATTCGTGCATCGTGTGGAACGTAATTGCAAGTTCACTATTCTTGCCATCTTAAAGCACATGGCTTCCTTACTGCCGTACGCGTGAAGCAGACGATACGCGCTTGCTTGCCTGACGTAATGCGCGCAACGGCAGAATTCTCGCACGCCGAACTCACTGCGCATGTGCGATGCTTCTCGCTGCTGCCGCTTAACTGCGCTGGGAGCTCGGAAAGCCACGCGATCCCGTGTTCACTGTCAAAAAGATTGCGACTGTACTTGCAAGCGGGTCGAATGTGAAATGATTCGCGGGGGTCGGCAAGCTCGGCATCTTCCTCTCTGCCGAAGTCGTTGCTGCCGTCGGAGTCTGTTGACAAATATTCGTCCATCGTTGACGGCGCGACAGTTGCCAGCACTGTAGAAATTTGGGCTTGTTGGTGCATTGCGATGACTGAAAATAGCGCAGAAAAAACGGGGACACAAGAAGAGGACACACGACACAGGCGCTAACTTCCAACGACAGTTGCCACATGTGCGGCGCGTTGCAGACGATGCAGACGATGGAGCTACGCGCGCACGAGGACACGTCACGAAAGCGTGCGCATTCACATACTACCGCCTGGTGGCGCCACTCGTCCCATTGCCGTGACGTCAGGGTACAGAAGGACCCGAAACTAGGTTTTTAAAAACACGCTGTAATTAATTTTTCAGGGCGCACTCACGCTTGCCGGTGCATTTTCTAGGCTCTTGGGGACCTGGTCTATCGTTTGACGCAATAAAACGATAAGTGAAAAATTTCGTGTCAGTACTCCTTTAAGTTTACTGATAATTTTCTCTTGCTGAAATAAATGCTGCTTTATTTCTTATGAGACTCAACAGTTGCGGGAAGTAGTAGGTAAAATACAGTTATTGTTCACTTTGTAAGAATGCATTCCTTTTCTTTCCATTTCTTAGACAGCGCGCCCATTTTTCAAAGTAAACATGGCGTCCATGACGTAGCGGGTCAGTGTGCGGCCGCAAAGACACTGTTTAGATCTCCAAGAAAAATTTACTCGTAATATGGAACTAAAACGTACACTGAACAATCGAAATGTTTCTCCCATTCACATTTTCGTGAACATAACATTCTAAACGCGTTAACGATGCTGGCGAGCCAAGCCGAGATCAACCGCAAGCTGCCGTGCTACTTGCGGAGCAACACGAATGTGCAGAAGCCCCGCCTCCGTAGCCTTCGCTCCAATGTCACGATAAGTTGTCGCCGAGTATAGGGGACTGTAGCAAACATTAGGCAACAGCATACGGGCAGCTAGCCTACTCAGAGAGCACCGGCAAATACGGACAGTTGGCTAACATTCCCCAGTTTTAGCCAACTGTGTTAGCCCAGTGTTAGCCGGTCGTTAGCCAACACTAGCCGAAGTCGGCTTGCACTTGCCAAGAGTGATCCAACATTTGCCGTCACTGTATGGTATATTCATGCAACCTTAATAAAAACCAACAGATAATGAAGCCAAGGAGGGTACTGGGGCCGTTAATTGCACTGTTGTGCAATTAACGCACAATTAATAGTGCATTTAACGTCACCTATACCCAGTAAAGTAAAAAGTTGGGCGAGTTGGTGTTGCTTCATAATAAACAGAGGGGCGCGATAATAAGGCACACAAAGAAAAAGGACACGGGACGACGCGCTACTAGCAACTGAAATATTTTGATTCAGGAAGGACATATTTCAGGAAGGCACGGTGGTATAAATATGTCCTTCCTGAATAAAAATATTTCAGTTGCTAGTAGCGCGTCGTCCCGTGTCCTTTTTCTTTGTGTGCCTTATTATCGCGCCCCTCTGTTTATTATGAACCAACACCAACTTGCCCAACTTTTGACTTTACTGGGTATAGGTGACGTTAAATGCACTATTAATTGTGCGTTAATTGCGCAACAGTGCAATTAACGGTCGCAATACCCTCCTTGGCTTTATTATCTGTTGGTTTTTCTTTAACAATGTATCAACAAAGAAACGAGCCCTTAAAATTCCCTTTCGTTCATTCATAGCGAGGGTCTCGTTCAGGAAGGCTTGATACCTCCAGGCAGTATGCAAGGCCTTATGGGTCAGATGCGACGCCTGCTGGCAAAAAAGAAAAAAAAGTTCCACGCTCGCCGTCATGAATACGAGCGGCGCTGACTAACGCTTCCAGATTCGCATGCACATAAATGCGAGATAAAGTGGACGGGAGGACGACCGACGCCGTAGATCAATCGGTAGAGCATCGGGCGCGTTATCCGAAGGTTGCAGGTTCGGTCCCTGCCGGCGGCAAGTTGTACTTTCGGCCACTTTACTTTCTTCACATTTATATCATAATCACTACACTAGAAGTTAAAACAGTCAAATTAACGACCTCTATACCTTCCTGGGCTTCATTATCCCCAGGTTTTCATTGAGGTTGTGTAAACAAAGAAGCGAGCCCTTAACATTCCTGTCTTTCGTGCGATGTAATGTCGCTTATGCTTCTTATGGCATGCCATGTCATTCATCATCACATTTTTTTGACACAACGTCTTCACGACACGTGCATCATGTATAATTGGCGTCATTCACGTCATGGTGTGCATGATATTCATATAATCAACGATTATGCCGCTATTGCTGGCTCACGTACGTGTGTAGCGCACGCACTTCATGTAATGCACAATAACACGTAGTCGACCAGATAGATTAATAAATATTTTGAAAGCTTCCATAATGCTTCGCAATTAATGAATAATTTGCTGAAAAAAAAAAACGCGCGTGTTATGCCCTCCTACTTCGTCCCAGTTGTTTTCAATTGGATTACGTTTGTCTGTATGCATTTAAAGATGAACTAAAGCGCGACAACCGTTCAATTTAGACTGATAAATTATTTTTGCGAAATTCTACTTCCGTTCATTTCATCATCGCAAGTTTAGAATAGAGGAGAAAACGAAGCTCACAATTTCGATTGTAAGTTTCCCGCCGAAATCTGGTCTCAAAAATGCCATCGTGTTGTTGCGAATTTCTAGCAGTAGTGCACAACGAAATTTCGCGAGACTTGGTATGTTAAGAGTCCGGATTCCTCAAAGAAGAGTGAACATCACTTTTACCGATTAAGGAAAGTTTACATTGCTTGACAGAAAATTAGGTGGGCAGTTGAGATTAAGAAGTTTGCAGGTATAACGTGGCAGCAGAAAGCACAGGACCGAGTTGATTGGCGGAACATGGGAGAGGCCTTTGCCCTGCAGTGGGCGTAATCAGGCTGATGATGATGATGACATTGCTTGCACTGACGTTACGTTAGCGTTATCAGTACATCGCATGCCGGTTCCCCTCGTTATTCACGCGCAGAGACCCAATAACGTTCCAGCGACGTCGTTGTCACACTTAGGCAGGCTAATCGCCGCGTGATTATACCGCCTTCAAGTCATCTAAGCCGCCATGTTGAAGCAATGTTGTACATCTATGACGTCAGGTACAAGCTGTCAATATGGCATTACAGCCAGCTGATGCGGGACCTTCAAGGTGGCGTCGACACCTGCGATTTCTTTTTTGGCGCACTTTCACGCATACAAAGCGTGTCCTCGTAGCAAGAGTTGTACTTTCGGCATCGTTAAAGGGTATTTTATTAAGGTGAGAAAAAGAGTGTTTCTTGTTAGTGTCCCTTAGGACAGTGGTAGTTGCATCGGTTGCATGCCTCACTACATCAGCACTATTAGAATGACGTCGACACATATTGTGACATGGTTTCAATGTTCAAATAAAATTAAAATGTGTTTTATTCACACAAGTAGTGAAAGTGCGCTCAAAATATTTCGGTCAACAGCCTACATGGCTAGTGGCTGGTCCAACATAGAAATCATACAAAGCTTTGCTACGCACATTCAGTTCAGTTCAGTTCAGTGTATTACCTTAAAGGCCCCCCTTTCTTGGAGGGGCATTACATAAGGGGGGATTTATTCAGGTTAACAATAAGCAGTGAGCGTAGCTTTTAGTGTTGATGATCAATAATACGGTCTTGAAAGGCAGATGATGAGTCGATGGTGACGATGTCCCGGGGAAGGCCGTTCCAGTCCGCGGCTGCTCGAAAAAGAAGGATGCAGAAAAAGTAGTGGTGTGCGATGATGGGCGGGCAACCTGAAATGGATGACTGGTTCGTTGAGATATGCGTGGTGCGGCTGTTATATAAGGTGGTTGGTTGAGCGAAGAATGAAATAATTTGTGATAAAGCACGAGAGTTGCAGTGCGGCGACGCAAAGAAAGGGGTGGCAGTCCAGATTTCGCTTTCAAAGCGAAATCTATACAGATGGCCATAGAAAAAAAGCCGGCAGATCCCACGCACTGTGGGAATCGATGTAATGCGAAGCAGCCAGGAAGGAGCAAATCATGCTTTACATAATTTGCATGTCATGTTTTACATGTTACGACCTGTCATTTGTGTTCGTCATACAGTCACGTCGCGATATACCAATTTTGGTGTATGTCAAGCTAGCGAACTGGACGCAAGCGCACCATGAGCGTGGCATGTAAATGGCATTGTAGATGAGATGCATGCCAAGATTTTCATGTTACCACCTGCCACTTATGTTCGTTATACAGACATGTCACTCAATAACAAATTTGGTGTATCTCAAGCTAACGAAACGGCCGCGAGCACGCCATGAGCGTGGCATGCAAGTCATGTCGCACATGACAAGTCATGATTTCCATATTACCACTTGTCATTTATGTTCGTCATACAGTCATGTCACTCAATACCAAATTTGGTGTATATCAAGCTAACGAAACGGCCGCGAGCGCGCCATGAGCGTGGAATGCAAGTCATGTCGCTCGTGAAATCATGATTTCCATATTACCACTTGTCATTTATGTTCGTCATACAGTCATGTCACTCAATACCAAATTTGGTGTATCTCAAGCTAACGAAACGGCCGCGAGCGCACCATGAGCGTGGCATGCAAGTTATGTCGCACATGACAAGTCATGATTTCCATATTACCACTTGTCATTTATGTTCGTCATACAGTCATGTCACTCAATACCAAATTTGGTGTATATCAAGCTAACGAAACGGCCGCGAGCGTGCCATGAGCGTGGAATGCAAGTCATGTCGCCCAGGACATATGATTTCCATATTGCCACTTGTCATTTATGTTCGTCATACAGTCATGCCACTCAATACCAAATTTGGTGTATGTCAAGCTAACGAAACGGCCGCGAGTACGCCATGAGCGTGGCATGCAAGTCATGTCGCACATGACAAGTCATGATTTTCATATTGCCACTTGTCATTTATGTTCGTCATACAGTCATGTCACTCAATACCAAATTTGGTGTATATCAAGCTAACGAAACGGCTGCGAGCGCGCTATGAGCGTGACATGCAAGTCATGTCGCTCTAGAAGTCATGATTTTCATATTACCATCTCTCATTTGTGTTCGTCATACAGTGACGTCACTTAATCCCAAATTTGGTGTATATCAATCTAACGAAACGGCTGCGAGCGCGCCATGAGCATGGCATGTAAATCATACTTTTCATGACAAGTTAGTCATGAGTTTCATGATATGACCAGCCATTTATGTTCGTCATACAGCCATGTTATGCCATACGAAATTTGGTATAAATCCCATTAACGATACGGCCAGGAGAGCACAAAGTCGTGGGCGGCTAGATAGATAGATAGCTAGATAGATAGATAGATAGATAGATAGATAGATAGATAGATAGATAGATAGATAGATAGATAGATAGATAGATAGATACGCTCAAAGTCGCCGAAGTTCGCTAAGAAATGCTTCGCATTTAAAAGGTTGTGTATGTAGGTATGAGCAACTTTTATGTTATTAACATTCGTATCTACGAAAGAAGAGGTATTGACAACAAGAAGCGTTCACATGCAAGGTCGAAGTTACCAGGTACTTTTATTT
Source organism: Rhipicephalus appendiculatus (assembly GCA_030522465.1). Taxonomy (NCBI): domain Eukaryota; kingdom Metazoa; phylum Arthropoda; class Arachnida; order Ixodida; family Ixodidae; genus Rhipicephalus; species Rhipicephalus appendiculatus. Next base: position 22,663 of record JALIZH010026019.1, on the reverse strand, counting down.
CCACAGGCACAGCGTTCCGTCTTACAAAACCAAAATATTCTAATAATCGTTCACCATAGACGTTGTTACAAGAAGAAAGATTTAACTGAAGGTTACTTACTGGCTTTATGTTTGCTCGTGGAAGTTGAATACGGTGTTCGGTAGTGGAAAGTGTGTGCGTAATATTTAGTGAACTAAGCACGTAATCTCACAAAAAAGACGACGACAGAGGGAGGTACGACGCCATGGGCGGTACTTCCCTCTGTCGTCTTTTTTTGTGCGGTCAAGATGTCGAACAGTAGGCTCCAACTAGGTCTGCATCATGTTCTCCTAAGCACGTATTGTTATAATTTCTTAAAACCGCAAGGAAAACAATACGAAGTTCGGTAAACAGAACTCTATCAGGATAATGAACAGAGAGGAATGTTTATTTATTTTATTTTCTTATTTATGGGTACTGCGATCTGGTACCAGATCTTGGCAGGGTGGATATACATGAAAATGTACAAGCTGTTTAGCACATACAAGTTCATAGCAATTGCAGGCATTCTTCAAACACTTGTAAGAATTAAACAAACACTGCTAACGAACAAATAAAATTACACAAACACAAATTGATAACATATTCAGATATTTTTGAAACATTGCGAAAGACTTTTGAGTGACAATTTCGGTATTAAAATTATTCCAGTCTGTTATTGTCCTAGGAAAAAAAGAATATTTAAAATAGTTATCCGTTGTGTTAAAGGGAACTGTGGTTAAAGCATGCCGTTGTCTTGTTTGATAACCTGATGAGTAAGTAAGAAAATTGGAAGTGCTAACGTTATAATGGCCATTTACGAGCTGAAAGAGAAACTTTCATCGGCAGACACGGTTGTAATGTGAGACATGCATGCCATGAAACTCTTTCCATTGGCATAGCTCAAGAACAGCAACTGCAGAAAATGGGAGTAGTAGATGGACACACTACCCCCGGCCACTGTACCTACAGAGTCCTTGATGTCAGGATGATGGATGTCAAGAACACTTGTGACGTAGAAGGCTCCATGACGAGCCGAGCTCTCTTCAATCAAAGGCTAACAGTATACATAGCCAGCTGATGACATGAGCAGCAAAACGCAGTGGACTACCGTCACCGACGGTAGTCCACTGCGTTTAATTAGCTCACTCACGGATTTGCGCCCGTAGGAATTGAAAATGAACCGAACTACCTTGCTGTATGCGTTCTAGTTTTTAAATGCGAATGCATTTGTTAGTCGGGCTATGTCAGGCGGCGTTGTCCGCGGCGGTGTCCGCGCGCCGGCAGGTGTTATCTCTCCGCTCTCACTCCCTCTCCCATAGCAACAGCTGCGGGCGCGCGCGCTTATCCTCGCCCCTAGCAACCGTACACATGTGGTGCGAGAGAGTGTAGGAGAGGGTAGGTGCAGTGCTTCGCCGCTCCTTCTCTCGCCGTTCGCTCTCTCTCCTCCCTGCGCCCCACTCTCCCGTCCGCTCGCGCCTCACTCTCGACCGTTCGCTGGCTGGGCGCCTCTCAAGGCGATGGCAGAAGTCGGTGAAGGCGAATTTACGCGATTAAAATTACTACGCCGTGTACTCTCGGCGCAAGAAATGCATTCGCATTTCCTCACGATTCCCTTCGGGGAGGTGGGGGCATTTTTTAACATTAGTTAAACTGAATGGGTCCCAAATAATCACTGCATGTTCCAACAACGGCCGAATGTAGGAATGGTATTTTAACAAACGAACAGTAGATGTAGATGACTTCAATGAGCGTCTCAAGAAAAACAGTTTGCGCAAGGAATTAGAAAGAACAGTGTCTATGTGCTTATTACAAGAAATATTATTAGTGATCCACCGGCCTAAATATTTGTACTCTGGTACCTCTAATAGTGATATACAATCCATACCATATGCACAATGAAGAGGTCTTTTTTTTGTAGGTAATGCGTATATGAAAAGTCTTATCAAAATTAATTAACATTTGCCATTTTTCGCACCATGCAATGACCTTTGCCAGGTCATTATTTAGACGCACCTGATCATCAACTGAATATACCTTTTCATATAAAATACAGTCATCTGCATAAAGTTTCACACTGAAAGTTCTGCCGCAATGTCGTAATAAATAATCAAATAAAAGTGGTCCCAAAACTAAAATAAAAGTAAAAGTGGTCCAGAACAGAAGCAACCTCGACTCTTTTAGAAGAAGCATTGTTTAAGGTGACGAATTGGCGTCTGTTAGAAAGGTAGGCCGTAATCCAAGCAAGTATCTGATCATTTTTTATGTTATACCTTAATTTATAAATTAATTTATTATGCGACACCTTGTCAAATGCCTTGCGGAAATCCGTGAATATAGCATCTGTTTGCTTTCCTTCATTAATGGACTGTGCAAAATCATGCACGGTTTCAACTAATTGAGTTCACGTAGAAAATCCACGCCTAAAACAATGTTGTAGAAAATCCACGCCTAAAACAATGTTGCAGATCTACGAGTACCTTGTGCTCTTCTAAGAAACATACTATATGTCTATGTATTATATGTTCTAAAATTTTACTTGACGTAGATGTTAGTGATACGGGTCGGTAATTCTGTATGTATGATTTTTTTACCTCATTTATGCGAAGGTTTGATGTTATTATTCTTACAGCACACTTCAATAACTATAAGTAAGTTTGGTATGTTAGACACAATACATCACAGCAATAACGCAGGTGGGTATGAAATAGAGAAAAGTACATCCAACGAAGCAAGGAAGGAGGAAAATATTGCCGGGAACGGACCAGGAACATAGCACTTAAACGCTAATTTTCAGCATACAGCGCTAATAAAAAATGTGCGTTCCTCGTTTTTGTATTTTTAAACAACGAAGATGTTAAAGCTGGCAGTTAGACTTCCGCTAACAGAAAAAAAAAGGCCCTGCCGCGCGGTTGCCATAGAAACCGCTGCAGCTTCGCGCCACCTGTGATAAAGATAGACAAGCCGCCGCCGCGCCGAGGAGCAGGCGCCGCCGAGCAGTCGTCATAATGACCACCGTAATTTCTTACACCATGGCTCAGGGATAGCGATTTCAAAATATTTAAAGTGGCAAGCTTTGCGCGTATACCGGAACCGCCCGTCGCCGTGTCTTGCTGCCGCTCTTCGGCCAAGCACGCCGGATCCAATGGCCGCCGGCGTTGTGATTGCAGTGTTGCAGCACGACAAGCTGGGGATCAACCAGGATCGCTGTGCCAAACTTTGCGCAACTTAGTGCAAGCTTCCCGCATTTATTTCTTTCTACAGCAGCCAATTTTAGAGGCGTAGTTATCTGACGCCGGTGTCGCTCGGTGCTATCACGAACACTATTAAGAAAAAAAAAAACACTGTTCGAGAGAGACTGGAACCCTGGCACTCCGCGTGATGGTGGAGTGTTCTTCCACAAGGCCACGCCGGTGCCTGATCCTTCTTCGCAAAAAAGAACAAAACGGGCCGTATCAAGGCGTCATGCCGGGCAAGGAATCAAGTTAACAGATGTAATATTGCGTGGTAGAAGAGTAAAGGAACACTGGACGTCAGGCAATGGGAACTCCGTAATGAGTGAACGGTTTAAAGCTCCCCACCTATTACGAAGGGTTCAGCCATAATTTTTTAACATCATCAGCCACAGCATAAACAAATGTGCAGGCACGTAAATGCCCATAATACCTTACAGATTCGTAGTGGGTACCTCACTACTCCACAAAATGATGAATTATGGCTCAATGGGCACTTCCTTACTTCGCAAGAACATGATTATCTATGGCGTAGTGAGTACCTTGGAGCTGTAGTTGCAGTAATCGCGTCGAGAGTTTACAACAGATTCTACAAATACCGCTCCTCCAGCTTTCGCTGTGACTGCGCCTCGTGTTCTGCGCAGTCCTGGCGTTATTAAAGGAGCCCTACAACACTTTACCAAGATTCCAAGGCAAACGCACGAGGGGGAGACATAAAGTTAGACGGGCAGATGAGATTAAAAAGTTTTCTGGTACAGTGAACTCTCAATTGAGTGAACTTCAAGGGACCCAAGGAAATATTTCACTTAACTGAACGTTCACTAAATTGAATATTCACCAGAATACGGAACAGCACGGGGCACAGCAAAAATAAAATCGAACGCATGAAATGGAATTTATTTTGAAAAAGAATTCTCTAATTTACACTTGGATTGGCGCCCTTAAAACGCAAGAAGAGACAAAGCTGTCCAGAGTATCTGCGTTTTCGTCCACTACTTGTGGCACAGCTTGTTGCTGTTTCACGAAGACTCGCAACTTTGTAATATATCATACAGCCTCGGCTACAGATACAAGATTTGAACCTGCTTCAGTCATTACAACTTCTCTGTCGTATTCTTCTTCTTTCGGTTTCGGACGGACACGGGGAAACAATTTCCAAATCTGATAGATTTGAGCAGCTACGGAAGCGCACGTGGCTCGTTTTAGTCTCACGCACGGCCGCTCTGCCTCGGTGGTGCTGCATGTACAGGCGATGTTGCACCGCCGCCGATGGATGGACGATGTGAGGGAGGGACGCATCGGCTACGCCAGTGCTGCAGAGCGCAAAACTTCATTTAATTGATCTCAAAAATGAAGCCAGGTCCGCAGATAAAGCTCGATCAACTGAACTATTCACTATTCAGAATTTCGTTTAAGTGAAATTTTTTTGCATAGAATGCATAGCAAAACCACTAGGGATTCCCCAAAAGTTCGTTATTCTGAAATGTTTGTTAAACCGACGTTCGTACAAGTGAGAGTTCACTGTACAACGTGGCAGCAGCAAGCACAGGATCGGGTTGATGGGAGGAACATGGGAGATGCCTTTGCCCTGCAGTGGTCGTAGTCAGGCTGATGATGATTATCATGATGACAACACTTTTTCAGCATTGTCAGAAGACACTGCCGATCGGTAGTCGAGGCAGTCGACAGTCATGAGGACACTGGAGCCAAACATTATTGGGCAGCACGCGGCCTGAAATTTACAACATTCCCTCTTCTCTCGAGAAACGATGCCATAAACCCAAATAACCGAGCCATATACCCAAATTCCCGGCCATTTGCTGAATTGAGCATCGTGGGTTGCATGGTTACTGCGGCCGCCGCGGGAGGCCGCCACGTGTCCACGCGCTCACTCGCGATCACACTGAAAGTAAGCCACACGTCCAAAGAAAAAAAGAAAGAAAAAGCGTTCAAAGTCATGACGCGCACGTGATGTAACTTCTTTCCGCCGTGCCATCCCTCCTTGCTTAGCTTACAGCGCATTCGTCGGGACGAGAGAAGAGAGAAAGCAATTACAGCATGCGACAATTCTCTGTAACTCCGCTCGTACTTGACGGGTCCCAGAAATATTTGGGGCGGTCGATTCACGAGGCAATAAACTCATCTAATGTAGCCATTCGATGGTCACTTGGAAAAGTTTTGCAGGACCCCTTTAATAGTGAGCGCTTGAGTTCTACCCATGTACGCCGTGTCCGCCACAGAAAGGTTAAACCTGCGGTAGTCTCCGGATGACTGCCGCCTACCTTAGAAATGAGAATTGAGTATATGAAATAATGACAAAGTAGAAATGTCTATGAAGGGGTCACAGCGTAATTATCTAAGTCAGTGGTCAACTAAAAAAAAACATTTTTGAATGCACCATGTAATGATGCTACGTTAAAACAGGTGCCTCTCAGGAGACGTAACAATGGCTCTATACCTACTCTCGCTCAAAATATGGCGTATCTATGCAATCTCGCATGTAAGAAAAGTGGGTTGGCAGGCATTTTTTGCCTCACAGACGTTCGTTGTCTTTTCATCTTCTGTTTTATTCTACACTAAGACGGGAGGGTTACGAAAAGTGGGGATGAAAAGCAGCACACTTGTCAACTACGCAAGGCTGAAATAGGCATGGGGTCTTAGCAAGAACGGCTAGTTTATCACGTCTAATAATTTGGAGCTGAGTCGTTTGTAGACTAATTCTGTAGTCACGAATGAACAGTAATTTCCACCGAATGCCTTGAGCCAAATTTCGCGCCACATGCCATGCCATGCAACAGTTGAACCGTAAAGTCTAGACATATTGTTTTTCTTAAGTCAGATAACCGTAGCGTGCTAGTATACATATTGGAATCATCAGTATGCCACTCTGCAGCAGTGCACTGAGCCAAGGCTTGTTTTGCGAGTTGGAAGTCAAGTCTTTGCCTGAGCCGTACTTGGCAATGTATGATTTATTAAAACTACTGATCTTCTGGAGTTGGTGCTGGAGAAATGTCCAGGGGCGTCATGAGCAGATGCCCGCCGTCCACCGGCAAGGTATGACCTGTGATGAAGGAGGCATCGTCGGAGGCCAGGAAGGCAATAGCACGCGCCACTTCATCCGGTGTACCAAGGCGACCCATCAAGTGCGCATGAGCCATTGCCTCACTCAGGTGCTGAGCAAGTGAAAACGAAACGGCAAGATCAGAAAGACAAATTGGCCGCTAATGTGTTCACTAAAACGGATACTGCTTAGAGTAACAACGCCCGAGATCACCGATGAAGCCCTGCATTCAGATCTATCATAAAGAAGTCTATCCCAGCTCATTCTCAAATTCACAGTCAAGCACTCTCCTCACTCGTGCGCATCATTGCGCAATACGCTCTGATGCTCATCATCAATAAAGAATCTGAAGCCATTCCTGCTTGCGCGATCATTCTCTGAAGAGCTTCGTAAACTGCGCGGCGCGCCACAAAGGGGCCCTGATCCTTTCGTTACATTTCGCCCCATTGAAATGCGGCATGGCGGTCGGCAACGTACCTGTGATGTCGAGCTAAGCAGAGCAACGGCAGAACCACGGTGTTACCAGACCATCTACTGCGTAAGTACGATATCACTTGAAAATTGGTAGATATTTTGTTTTCTCCTGCTAGATGACGCATCAGCACAATGCAGGCCCTTGCCAAAGTTACATTAATTCAATATACACCAACAGCCCGAGTAGCATAGTAAGACATGCTTCTTCGCATGTGTAGGCTTCTTTGATGCATTTATCTCCCCTGAATCACCAGGAGTTGAGATCTAGATCGCGAAGGTCAAATGACAGAATGCATACGGTCGATATCACATATCGGAAGTAGTCTTCAAAAATGTCAGTATGCAATTAGTAGACCAGTTAATTTACTAGCTTCGAGGGTACTTTGCTACCTGCGCGACTCGAGTTTACAAGCCAACAGCAAGGAAAGCTAGTTAAGGTTGCCGTTTACCACCAAAAAGGTATCTTTCAGTGCTTTTAATAAGGTAATTACTAATACACTTCTATGTTGCGTAATGCTTCGTTGATGGCTGTACCTACGTAATAACGAGAGCAGTTTACAGTCAGAATGGTAATGATTTTTCCGCCCTGCCTCAGTGTGGCAGCAGTGGCGGATAATTTAACTTCATCAAGTATCGCCAAAAATATAATAGTCAGATGATTTTTTACTGAATGTTTTCTAATTTGCAGCTATGCACGTACGCCTTAAATGAGTGATTGAATTCATGTGCTTTTTGTGACAAGCAACTGGGTTGTATTTCGTTAGCGATTACGCCAGCCTTTCATACAGTGTATTGCGGAGTTTGTGCGGCACAAACCTAGAACACACACTGCTCACCTGAAAATGATCCTCTTTGCTTTGGTCGGGCTTCCTGCCGATGTTGGTAGCAATCACAGCAGGACTGAAAGGAGGAGAATCGACACGAAAGTATTTACCATGCTACGAAAGAACCAAACATATTCGACGTCCACCAGTTGTGGAAGCGTTATTCGTGGCTTCAGTTGCTTGTATATTGTAACGATTCACATCGCTAGCGCAAGCAAGAAAAGAGAAGGGACGAAGAAGACGAGATAGCAACGGAATGTACCAATAAACCGATGCAGTCGCATGGTCAACGTAGTCGCGCTGTATAACATTCCATTGGCACAGTCGACAGGATTGCTTTAAGAACACCTTAAAAACAAACTCCAACAACAGAAGTACCGAAGCACAATGAAGAACTTTGACCGTCGCCGCAGCACAAAGATGCCTGAGATCGACCCCACATATATTATACTGGTCAGCAAAAGAGTGGACTCCTAAGCTCCCTTCACAGGTCCATACTTTGTTGCTAAAACGACCAAGCAACAAGGACTTCTGAAGACTTTGTATTATACTGGACTGTTGTGCCTCGCACGAATACCACATTGCCATCGTTCTTCGAAAGGCTACGGATACCGAGAATCATGGAGTCTTCGCCTTGCCGGTTCCTTCTATCGACACGAGTTGTCGTTCGGCCGCCCTTCTCAGCAACCTTCCAGATCAGGATGCAAGGGACAAACAATAGCGCGCCGCGCACCGGCGGTGTCGATTCGCTGACGCCGTGCACATGTCAGCTGTCTGGCCTCTCCTGTCCACGGGCGTCTTCAACGAGATGCCATTTCCCCAAAAGTGGTAATCCTGGTGCATCTTCAAGCAACCGACGTCAGCTGGCCATTGACCTTCGGAGGCACAGGCGTGGTCATCATTATGCTCCTGCCGGTCCTGCAGGATTGGTGGACTCCTGAACACCGCGTGGACAGGAGAATGCGGGGGTGGACCCCAACCTTCCAATTTAATCCGGCGCACCGAAAAGCGCCGGGGCTGTTCTTGTCTGTTCATTTCGATCGCACCATGTAAATACTGTACATAAAGTATTTTCTCCCTTCAACTCGTGATGAATGCTCCGGGCACATCACACGCTCGAGGTCCCACCGGCTACGCTACCCAAGTCACACCGGTGGTTCGCAGCGCTGGGAGTCGCGACTCCAATTTCGCAACAGGACCAAGTGGAAGAACAGCAGGTACATCCGTGGGAAATGTGGTACCATATTACCAGCGTGAGGGGAACAACAGCCGGCCGGGAGAGTGTAGCGATCCACATCACTAGCGCCAGCAAGAAAACAGACGAAGAAGACGAGATAGCAACGGAATGTAACAATAAACCGATGCATTCCCATTGTCTGCATAAAATCTTTACATATATCTATTGTAGAGTTGCCTTTCAACGTATTGTTATAGTTGAAATAAATTGAGCTATGTTTATTTACACAATGAGGTGCGATAACGATCGGCAATGATAGCGTTGATAGGCTGTTTCAGCTAGGCTATCCTTCTTCTTTCTCTTCCCCAGCCAAAAATTTACAGAAAGGCACATTTGCCCCCAATTAGCGAAATTGTCGCCTGCACCGTTAGATGTTGAGTTACTGACGTAGAAGACAACACCGCCATAGAAGCTCACAAACCAGTAGCCTAAAGCCCGGAAGCCTGCATACTAAACTTCTCAGTAGTGCTCATGAGCAGAAGTTCACACCCATTGATGGCACGGTGGTGTGATTTGTTTTTGTAGTAAAACAGCTGGTTCTTTCAAGGCCGACGTGGACATAGGCAAACAGTTGACTTGACACATTAGCAAAACTAAAATATATGCTAGACATCTAGTTCTAGGTGCCTTGGTAATTATGCGCCATGACAGACTATGTTCGCAAAAGCTCCTTAGGCTAGAATTCTTCGTAACAAAAGATTTGAGCCAATCCTGACGCTGGACTATCATTTGCGAAGCAGCATGGTCATTGACAGAGAGCCCGCACGAAAAGAATGCTTAGTGCATTCGGTCCGCTGTCAAGTTCACTATCAAATACTCTGCGGCTTTCGTGTGGGCATATTAGCAGGGGTGCTAACGTATCTGCACATGACATGACGTACGGTATTACGTCATTACGCGCCATTCGATCTCATAAAGGTGTTGCTCGATGTGCAGCGCGACAGTTGGAAGCCTTCATTAGTAGCTTAATTGGCACGTATGCTCCTCTTTAAAGTTCTGATGTCAATGAAGAACTACATGTAGTAAGATGAAGGCCAAACATCACTGCCAAATAGATCTCAGTCACAGCTGCAACAACTTATGCGCTAATTCCGAAATAGAAGGTCCAGTTTCCGAAAGCTAATTATGAGTTCGTTTGCTGTCTCTTAGTCCCCCTCGGAAGAGGCAGTGCACGGAATAGGTAGTATACAGATGACAGTAGGCACATCTAACCCCGGAAAACACTGCGTAAAATATTGTACCATTGTTCATACGATTGTACAGGGGTTTTTAAGACTTGATATACTTACTTCACAGAATTCACACGGACTCCATACCGCGCATTCTCTGTAAAGAGAAATGTTGAAATTAGCGCCATTATAGGAAATCGTTATTTGTGGTACGATCCGTTGCTGTCTTCAGATATTAACTTACTGACAGCAATTATCAATCGAAGTTCAGCAGATATTGTGAAAAGAAATGGTGAAATAAAGACAACCGCAAAAGTTTGCGGACCACGCTAGCGCGTGGCCTCCCCGCCTATTCGCGGCACTTAAGCTACACCAGCGATGATCGACAGCAGCGCTACGCTGTAGGGCCACCCCTCGCTTAATCAATGACCTGTCGATTTCATCAATACAGGCATGAATATTTTCTATCTTTCTCTAGAAGAAAGATAGAAGATAGAAGAAACCGTAAAAGATACTTGACGGCTTCTATCTATCTATCTATCTATCTATCTATCTATCTATCTATCTATCTATCTATCTATCTATCTATCTATCTATCTATCTATCTATCTATCTATCTATCTATCTATCTATCTATCTATCTATCTATCTATCTATCTATCTATCTATCTATCTAGCTAGCCGCTTATGTCTTGGCGCTCTTATATTCGTGTAACGCAGCCTGTCCTATGTGGGTAGGCACCACAGGTGATTCATATTCGATATCAACCGACACAGGGACATTTTGCAGCACAACAGACTAGGAAGAAGAATTTATCCGCCAGCTCATCATCATCATCAGCCTGTCTACGCCCACTGCAGAGCAAAGGCCTCTCCCATGTTTCGCCAATCAACCCGGTCCTGTGCTTTCTGCTGCCACGTTATACCTGCAAACTTCTTAATCTCATCTACCCACCTAATTTTCTGTCTCCCCCCTCACGCGTTTGTCATCTCTTGGAATCCAGTCAGTTACCCTTAATGACCAGCGGTTATCCTGTCGACGTGCTACGTGCCCGGCCCATATCCATTTCTTCTTCTTGATTTCAACTATGATATCCTTAACCCCCGTTTGTTCCCTGGCCCACTCTGCTCTCTTCCTGTCTCTTAAGATTACACCTGTCATTTTCCTTTCCATCGCTCGCTGCGTCGTCCTCAGTTTAAGTTGAACCCTCTTTGTAAGTCTCCAGGTTTCGGCTCCGTAGGTAAGTACCGGTAAGATGCAGCTGTTATATACCTTCCTCTTGAGGGATAGTGGTAGACTACCATTCATGATTTGATAATGCTTGCCGAATGAGCCCCATCCCATCCTTATTCTTCTAGTTATTTCACTCTCATGGTTAGGCTCCGCGGTTACTACCTGTCCTAAGTAGACGTACTCCTTTACAACTTCTAGTGTCTCGCCACCTATCGCAAAGCGCTGTTCTCTGCCAAGATTGTTCCACATTACTTTAGTTTTATGCATATTAATTTTCAGACCTACTCTTCTACTTTCCGTATCCAGTTCAGTAATCATAAGCTGTAATTCGTCTCCCGCGTTACTCATCAATGCAATGTCATCAGCGAATCGCAGGTTACTGAGATACTCTCCATTAACTCTTATCCCTAACTCTTCCCAATCTAGGGGCCCTGAAAACCTCCTGTAAACACGCGGTGAATAGCATTGGAGAGATCGTGTCTCCCTGTCGTACGCGCTTCTTTATTGGGATTCTGTCGCTTTCTTTATGGAGGACTATCGTGGCTGTGGATCCGCTGTAGATTTCTTCCATTATGTTTATATAGGCTTCGTCGATGCCCTGATTCCGCAGTGCCTGCATGACTGCTGATGTCTCCACCGAATCAAATGCCTTCTCGTAATCTATGAAGGCTATGTATAGGGGTTGGTTGTATTCCGCGCATTTCTCTATCACCTGATTGATAGTATGAATATGGTCTGTTGTTGAGAAGCCTGTACGAAATCCTGCCTGGTCCATTGGTTGATTGAACTCTAATGTCGTATTAATTCTGTTAGCAATTACTTTTGTAAATAGCTTGTAGACAACGGACAGTAAGCTGATGGGCCTGTAATTTTTCAGGTCCTTGACGTCCCCCTTTCTTATGGATCAAGATGATGTTGGCATTCTTCCAAGAATCTGGTATCCTCCCTGTCGAGAGACACTTCGTATACAGGGTGGCCAGTTTTTCTAACATAATCTCTCCACCGTCTTTCAACAGGTCTGATGTTACCTGATCCTCACCAGCCGCTTTGCCTCTTTGCATTCTCTTTAGGGCTTTCTTTACTTCTCCGGTCAATACTGGTGGGATGTCAGATTCCTCTGGGCTATTATTGCTTCTTACGTTATCATCCTGACTGTCTCGGCTGCTGTACAGATCTCTGTAGAACTCTTCCGCTACCTCAACTATTCTATCCATATTGGTTGTGACCTTGCCGTCCTTGTCCCTTAATGCATACATCTGATTTTTGCCTATGCACAGTTTTGTCTTCGTAGATTTGATGCTTCTTCCGTTCGTTAGAGCATGCTCAATTCCGCCAGCTCACCCCATCCTAACTAGGGAAGAGGCGGTAATCCCCAGGAAGCTGCAAACTTAGGTTTGCGTTCACGGTGTGCTACTTTACCGAATCTCACCGACTGAGTACTCGTACATCTGCAAGTACTTTGATGCCCCGGGTACTCCCCATGGTATGGGGATGCAGACGAAACCCTAGCACCGCTGCACTAACAGAAGAGCCGCGGGAAGCCAAGTTATCGGACCTAGACCTGAATAATTATCGATGCCTGGTTCAACGGGCACGAGAGATAGCGAAAGCATGCTATTAGCTCGAATAAGGATGCCGCTTACCGTGAGCGCGCAGGGACTTTGCTAAAAATAAACGTTTATTCTCTCTCTCTTTGGAAATCTTAAGCCGACAGCTTGAAAGAGCCTGTGCTGCAGAAAATGAGGGGGCAACGTCAGCGGCGTCCCCGATATGTGAAATATCCCGATGGAAGCCAAGAATAAAAATTACTGCTCAAGCCGGAATCGAACCCAGGCATTCTGAATGGCACTCAAGTTTCCTACCACAGAGTCACGCCAGTACGTCAAATTGATCCGGAAGAAGACCCTATAGAAGCGTTACGTCAGGACTAAACCAACTGTGGTTGCAGTGCTGGCTATCCGCTTTGATATCAATGGAATAAGCATTAAATATGTACACACATGACTCCGGTAGCTACAGTCAAGCGCTGTGCGAATACGCCAACGTATGATATGCATATCATCGCACCATGCGTGCACTTCGTAGCGATAAAAAAAACAAAAAAACTGACGTATCTGCTATAAACTGATCGCTTCGCCACTGTCACTGATCGCTTCACCACCGGTAAATAGAACCCAAGAGCTAACATATGCCATGTCAATGAGAGCGTTTAGCTACGTGTCTATGCTTCTAACAGGGCTCTTCTTGATCACGTCTTTAATTAGAATTGTTCAGATAACACTTATGAAGTTGGTACCTAGCCTTGTGAAATTAACACTTCACCTCTCAGTCATTTATAGCCAGGGCTTGCAAGAAATGGAATCACATTCTCGCGGAGACGGCCGCTAATGGGTGCCTTGACCTCGTCCCTAACGCCTTAAGTAACACTCTATGGCTGAAAAGCACGCTCTTGACTCACAGGTGACTCACAATAAATAAATAAATCGTCTGAGCATATCCGCAAGTAATTAGAGTAAAAGCGCGGTAATACGAATTTAAAGGGACAATAAAAAATGTCCGAACTACCGAATGCCGAAATACTGAAATAATCAAGAAAACAATAAACACATGCTTGTTACGTCAATACACGTTCATTATGCTGATGGATACGTGAATCATTTACTGAATTTGCGTAAGAGCGGCGTAAAAGCCCCAATTTTCGTATCCTGTGACTTCATTCTCCGTGCAACCACGGTGCCAGACTCCCGCGTTTAATTAGTATGCTCTGCCCCCTTCCTTATTACATACCGTCACCACCACCACGCGCAGGTGACGACAGTTCTTTGTTAGGGGAAATGGCTGGCAACTGATGGAGAACCGTGGACATACATAACCTGGGGGAAGGGAAAGATCATTTTAAGTGTTGGATCCATGTAAAAAATTTTGCGAAATAGGTTTAAGCGGAAGTACTTACGGCAGGACTTAAGTTTTGGTAGACCTAAAGTAGCTTTCACTGAGGAAACACTGGCGTAGCGGGAGCGATTAGAAAGCACAAAACGAGCTGCACGGTTCTGAATGGACTCAAGGGCTGTAGTTAATACGGAGCTAAATGGATGCCGAATAGAGCAAGCGTATTCCAATTTGGATCTGACGAGTGTTGTGTACAATTTAAGTTTTAAATCTGAAGGCATGGATGAAAAATTACGGCTCAGAAATGCAAGCATGCGATTCGCGTGGTTATTTATATGTTCAACGTGCATATGCCAAGAGAGGTTCTGGGTTATATGCACGCCAAGATAACGGTAACTAGTAACAAAACTGAAACATGGCTTCTGCCATGTTTGAGTTTTGTGACCGCACGCATCGCATCAAGTCAAAGCGAAACTGCTGAGTGCCGGATCCGCATGTGAACAAAGCCGTGGTCGCTAACTGTTGAAGGTAGGGATGGTCGATCCCGGCCGCGGCGGTCGAATTTCGATGGAGGCGAAATGCTAGAAGGCCGTGCGTGTACTGTGCAATATCAGTGCACGTTAAAAAAACATCAGATGGTTGAAATTTCCGGAGCCCTCCACCACGGCGTTCCTCATAATCATATCGTGCTTCTGAGACGTTAAACCCCAGATATTAATATTATCACCACGATAGTAGAGAGCTTTAGTATAGCGGGAAACGCTTACGTTAGCGTTAGCGTGAGTCTCAACGCTAACGCTAAAACGGAACGCGCTGCGCGGCAAACAGTGGTCTTTTAGTACAGCGGGAGGCATTCCCGCTAATGCTAACGCAAGCACATATGGCGCCATCTAGACAAAAACACTAAATGCACTGTAGAATCCACAAGTGCACCACTAACTCGAGCTTCAGGATCCAGGGTCACCACTACTGCGTCTCCGTGCCGCATTTGGTTCAGTGTTGTGTCTGGCGGCCCGAAACACATCGCTTTCTTTCGACATATACCGCAATGAAGTATTCTTCAAGACCCTGTAACCTGTCTCGGATTGACATGTGGCCGTATTTGCCTTATCTTGGAAACAGGTGAACGAAAAAGCCGGCAGATCCCACGCACTGTGGGAATCGATGTAATGCGAAGCAGCCAGGAAGGAGCAAATCATCCTTTACATAATTTGCATGCCATGTTTTACTTGTTAGGACCTGTCATTTATGTTCGTCATACAGTCACGTCGCGCAATACCAATTTTGGTGTATATCAAGCTAGCGAACTGGACGCAAGCGCACCATGAGTGTGGCATGTAAATGGCGTTGTAGGTGACATGCATGCCAAGATTTTCATGTTACCACCTGCCACTTATGTTCGCTATACAGTCATGTCACTCAATACCAAATTTGGTGTCTATAAAGCTAACGAAACGGCCTCGAGCACGCCATGAGCGTGGAATGGAAGTCATGTCGCTCATGACATGTCATGATTTCCATATTACCACTTGTCATTTATGTTCGTCATACAGTCATGTCACTCAATACCAAATTTGGTGTATCTCAAGCTACCGAAACTGCCGCGAGCGCGCCACGAGCGTGGCATGTAAATCATACTTTTCATGACAAGTCAATCACGATTTTCATTATATGACCAGGCATTATGTTTGTCACACAGTCGTGTTATGCCATATAAAATTTGGTATAAATCCCATTAACGATACGGCCAGGAGAGCACAAAGTCGTAGGCGGCTAGATAGATAGCTAGATAGATAGATAGCTAGATAGATAGATATATACGCTCAAGGTCGCCGAAGTTCGCTAGGAAATGCTTCGCATTTAAGAAATACAGCGTCGCCATCTCTTTGCGGATACCAAAAACATGAGCGAACCTCGTAAACAAATTTTGTCAGGCCTACTACACCGCTAATCGACAACGTATCTCGAAAACAGAGCTATTTTATCGGCAGTAAACGGCTGGCGAAGCCTCATTACTCAAATCTAAATCAAATACGAGCATTATTTGGGAGTGAATGAGCTTAATAATGCAGGCCGGCGACTAGAAAGATTCGAAGTGGACGACTCTCGCTTCAACAGGCACCGCCATCTTGCCCTACGTACGTAATCTCTTGCGTGCGTTAGCGTTGAACGCTATATTCCAGAAATAGACACTTTTAGTTTAGCGTACGTAACGAGCCTACGTACGCAGCATGTCTACGGGAGAGAAGTGCGCATGCGCAGTACGTAACGTATCTATTCCAAGGATGCGTGCGTACGCCCGAAAAAAAATCCGGGGCACGCAAACGTAACGAGACGTAGCGCTAGCTACGTGACACTATCGCGAGATCTCGAATGAAAGCGCAGCCAGATTGCAAGATGGCACAGAACGTAAAAACGCTCATCCGATGATTCAGCTTGACTCGGATGCCAGTGGTCATTATAACGGCCGGTACCGCAGGATGGCGCTAAGAAGCACTCGAAAGCTGTTTCGTTTAAGATATGATACGTCTAGTTGGACCAAACGCATCCCGGTAAGGTCGATACGGTAAACTAAAAGTGTTGCTGAGCGCTTCGCTTGCGGCGTACGCATCGTATCGTGCTGCGTACGTAGGCTTGTTGCGTACGCCCAACCAAAAGTGTCTAATAGCGTACGTACGTAACAGCTCGGGCTACGATTACGCTTTGCGCAAGCTCAATGTGGAGCACGCAACGCTAACGCTAAATCCTTGCGGTTGCTGTTGCCCGCTATACTAAAACTCGCTAGTGACGCGGACATCGCCACTCTGTTTCGGTTGCTTGCGAACGCCGTTTCAGCTCTTGTGCATGACACATTTGAGGCGCTTTGCGCTCGGCGCGCTACGAGGATCGCCAGTATTAAACGGGTTGCGGCCAAATGTGACTGAATTAACGAGAGTTTGATGCCACTCAAGAATGCGTCATATGATGGCCAAGACACCAAGACTCGGCAACAGGTCCGCATTGTCAGATTTCCTGAATTAACGAGGGTCGAATTCACGGGATTTCACTGTATATGTTTTATACCTTGCTCTTTCAGCTGGCAGAAATTTCAGAAGCTATGAATGCACAGAGATATGATCCGATAAAACGCGTAACGTGATCTGGCATGACATTGTGAACGTAGTTTCACTTTTGCAGTGGCTTTTCTTGTTTCAAAACACACTGCATAAACATTTCCGAGACAGTGACACCTCAGTCACTGGGTGTGGGATGTGACACTCACCAAGTGCTGCGCATTTGGTAAGCTGGTCCAGGCCAGCCTTGCTGATGTTGTAAAACGTTCCACCGAGTGCCTATTTCAGAAGATAAAGAATACAGACTGTCACCTGATCAATTCCCACATGAAGCTGCTACTTCAGCGAGATGGTAATCTTTATGTCAACGTACACTGCGGACGTTGTGATAATTTAGAAGTAAGGAAACGTCACCTGGAGCCCTTCCTAAAGGGAAATGCATGAACTGAATGAAATATGCAGTGATTCGTGTTAACTTATTGCATATACATATATAATGTCACGTGGTCGTAACGCTAACTAAGGCAGCAGTCGCCGTGTTCACGTCTAAACTTTTTATTGGGGGAATTCGTGCCCGGAAAATGAAGACAAACTACAAGCAATGCACACTGTACACTGATAGCGGCTTGAACAGTTGTCGGCCGTCGCGTAACCTGATCTTTTCGTGAGGTGTGTGGCATTTATGCGCGAGTGAACATTCGAACCTTACCACTGGTGCTCGCGTTAGTTTCCCTATTCACGTCCTGTGCGTAATATTAACAGAACGTGCTCGAACAATCGTGAAGCCTCGCCGAGTGTTGCTAACAATTTTTGAGGGTGAGACCCGAACACATCAAAAGAAAACAATAAACACGCGCGGCAATACAATGTTCAAAATTGCAAAATTCAGTAACTATAGTTTATTATTGCCTTTTGTGCGAATATACAACACATATTTTGGTAAGTTCCAGGGGGCGCTATTTGTTCTGCTGTTGTGCAGAATGAAATACCCCAAGGTCATATGCGTCTGCAGGTGCCGACGCAGTTTTCATAAGCATATTGACTTCCACAATGTGTGGAGGGCTAAATAAGCTTACAACCCCGCTCGTGTCTTAAATGTTACTAAACTTTCCAACTGCCTAAAAGGGTTATTTGCCTTAAGCGAATAGGCGCGTGCATCCGCACTCTATTAGCTCAATAAAGAGAATGACAGATGTTTGACTAATGACAATATGAGGCATGAATTTCAGCGTTTTAAATACTTTCCTCGAGCGTAGAATACTAAACTGTAAAGGATAAGAAAGCTTTGTAACTCCGTACGTTGTTCTTGAACATTAATAACTGTCGATCAATATTTTTTTCCCCCGAATGGGCAACACCGCCACTTACCGCCCTCAGGGAGACAATGCTGGACACGTTGACAACGTTACCTGCGAGCACATAATTACATTCGTCTTAAGGGAGAGAAATATTGCCACAAGCAAATATTGCACAAAGAGCGCGTAGATCTCGTCAACTCGTATTCGTGGATTACGCAAGGGCGTCCGCTACAGTAGATAGGTGGTTACGGTGCTCGGCTGCTGACTCGAAGGTCGTGGGTTCGATGCCGGCCGTGGCGGTCGCATTCCGGTGGAGGCTACAGGGTACATGACCATGCACTGTATACTACATGTGGACGAAGACGACGATGGGGGGACTTAACGAACACCGTAGTGGGGCCTGTGGATATTCATAGACGAAGACGGTCTTTTCCTGTTCAGCTGGTTTGAACACGTCGTTTTCGCTGCCTCAAGGTGTCCTTGTCTTTTGTTCGCGTTGCACCGTGACATTGGTGGAGGTGCTGGACCGCAACCCTGCCTGATGCTCCACACTACCACTGGGAGCCGTTCATCCAGCCCGGACGCATTGTCACCTATTGCAACTCCTGTTCACCGCTTCAGTCGGCCACTGCGAGGCCTCGCTCCAGAGCTCACACCCTCGCAGGACCCTTCTCCCCAACGCCGCTTACCTCAACCGATGGCCTACGCAAGCCCGCAACAAGTGCCCCAGGGCAGCTTTCCTCCGAACCCATCCCAGGTAACGCTCTTTCCACCATTGGTGCCCGATCGCTTTAGTGGTGGCGCCCACGAAGACGTTAACGACTGGCTTGAACACTATGAGCGTGTTGCCAAGATCAACCAGTGGTCTGATCAGCAAAAGCTCTCCCGTGCCTATTTCTACCTTGGCGACAGTGCTCGTACTTGGTATGAGAACAGAGAAGCCAGTCTGTCAACATGGAGCGACTTTCGACAGCAGTTCGTCGATACCTTCGCCAGCGTCGATCGACGGGACCGTGCTCAGCAGCTATTGGAGCTGCGGGTTCAAAAACCCAATGGAACCGTCGCTATGTTCGCCGAAGATATGACGCGTCTGTTTCGTCGAGCGGACCCGAACACGACTGATGATAAGAAGCTGAGCTACCTCATGCGCGGTGTGAAGGAGCAGCTTTTTGCCGGGCTTATGCGCAACCCTCCAAGAACCGTGACCGACTTTATCAAAGAAGCTACAGCTATTGAGCGACAGATGGTCCAAAATTGCCAGAGCCCTCCACTACGGTGTTTCCCATAATCATACGGTGGTTTTGAGATGTAAAACCCCTGATATTGTTATTATTAGAATGTGCAAGGGCGGCACATGCAACAGTGATGTAAATCGAGAGTTTCAGAGAAAGTTTTTCAGCATTGCCAAGGTGGAACAGCAGTTAACCACTAGGAACTGCACCACTAGTGAATTGACAGTAGGAACGAGTGGACATTTGCGAAGGACTTCGCAAGTGTCCATTTTATACTTTTCGGTTTAACACTTTCGCTACCGTGAAAAAAAGCAAAATTGTACCAAATTTAGCGAAATTTTCTTCGCTCCGTACCGTTCTTTTAGTTCAATGTGATTCCTGCGTACTACTAACTGAGTAAAAAAAGATAACTTGAAAGTGACCGCACCGCATGAAAATACCATGAAAGATGGCAATAAAATGAAAACCGCGACACAAATGGCTCAACGTGAACAATTTTAACCATCTAGCGTCAAGAAACACAACTATGACAAGTATAGTCGTCATTGGTTCCGTGTGAGACCAATTTTTTGTTGATGACGAATATAGTCGTCATCAATCATTTAGTACAAACTCTCATGGCGACTTACTCGTCAAAGGGAGCGCAAGGGTTAAATGATAGCAGCAGATGGCCGGTGCATATGGTAGGTACTCACAGATGACTGTGAGTACCTACAATATGCGATCTAGCCCACGCATATTCTTCGACGAATTTCCTCTATGTGTGTAAGCTGTCCTGTTAGTAAGTGGACTAGGTATACATATTCTCATACAGACCCTAATTTCTGGTTTCCAAACATGAACTCTTCCTCTTTCGCCTGGCGGTTGGGCATTATCGTTTTCTTCAGCACATTCAGTGTCAGCCCCGCTTTTATACTTTCTCGGCTTAAGCCCACAAACATTTCTTTGCATTTCGTCAACATCCTTGCTGAAGAGCACTATATATCAGATGGAAATCGTAGATTGCTGAGACAGTGTCCGTCAATTTTTATTCTTGTTTCTGCACAGTAAAGTGGTTTAAATAGTTCTAAGTTTGCAGTATACAACATTGGGGAGATCGTATCTACTTTGCTGCCCTCTCTTTAAAGCAATCGTATTGATCTTTTGGGAAAAATCAGGGTAGCTGTTGAGTCCTTGTAGATGTCGGCAAGCGTATTTATATACGTTGCAGGGAATCCTTGCTGACTTATTGCTTTCAAGACTGCAGGTATCTGCAGGTATCTGCAGGTACCCATGGCTGCAGGTATCTGCAGATATCTGTGAAAGCTAAGTAAAGAGGTTTGTTGTATTTGGCAGATTTCTCAATGATCTGGTTGATCACATGACTGTGATACACCGTAGAGTATCCTTTCATGGAACCGGCTTACTCTCAATGTTGGTTAATGTCCTGTATTTCTGTTATCATGTTTGAGATTACCATCGTAAATATTTTTGTATATCATGGATAGTAAAGTGATGGGCCCGTAGCTCTCCAAGTCTTTTATGCCTTTTCTCTTGCGTATTAATACCATGTTGGCATTTTTCAGCGAACTGGTGGAACTTTCGTCGTTTTCAAGCACGGAGTGTAAAATGTCGCAAGCTTCTGCCATATGAAATCCCCTCTGATTTTCATCAAATCGGCTGTTGCTTCACCTTCGGTCGCTTTGCAAATGGGCATATTGTAACCGCGTCGGTAGTTACGTATGGAAGTTCCGTCTCTAGCTCGATTTTGCTTTTTACTCATTCATGGAGGACTTATCTGCAAATCATATAGTTGAGTGCTCAGTTCTTCTGCCACACTTACTATGACGTCGAAATTGCTTATTATAGTGCCCTGCTTAACCTTGACAGCGTGCATTTCGGTCCTTCCTGAGCTTAGTTTTCTTTTGGCGCGTCTGATAAAGATATCGTGGTATGGGCACGTGAAAAAGCCGAATAATATATTCAGTTTTAAGCACACGCATGAACGACTTCTGTCCAAGGACCTAGTCTCTGAAAGTGACCTTAGACGATCGGTTATGATACGATTATTACAGGAGAAAATTCGAGCACTTTTATTGCCTTGTGAATGCAAGGCAGCCCTGTAGATAAAATGTTCTCTTTCTTTCGGTGATCTTTCCAGTGTTTCAAAAAAAAGTTTTGTCCCACTCAAGATGTTTTCTGCATCGGAATGGTCCCGAATGTTCTCGCCAATTGTATGTTGACATAACCCTTGTTTAATCAACTCGAGCACTTGAAGCAAGCAGCAGAAGGCATTCTTCTAAAGCACGCAAGCACGAATTTTTACGATGGGGTGTACAGTGTCATGCACAGTGAAGGAGCGGCCAGCCACGACCTGCATACGGGCTCGCCCCTGCTAGTAGCTGCCTTGTCTGAGATTGCATTTAGGAGCCTCAGCCATATATAATAATAATAATTCTTACGCTCTAACATCCTAAAACTACGATATGATTATGAGAGACGCCGTAGTGGAGGTCTCCGAAAATTTCGACCACCTGGGGTTCTTCAACGTGCACCTAAATCTAAGTACACGGGCCTCGAGAATTATCGCCTCCATCGAACATGCGGCCGCCGGGGCCGGGATTCGTTCCTGCGACCTGCCGGTCAGCACTCGAGCACCATAACCACTAGACCACCGTAGCAGCTGAGGAGCCTCAGACACATCAGCCGTCTAATGACACAAAAGACACAAAACTGCTTTTCACGTCTGGCCACATAGACAAGCGCTTTCGCTAAACGTGAAATCCGATTGCCTTTATGGTGTTTGCTTACTCGTTGTACTGCGCTGTATGACGGTGTCGTAGCTTGACACGTAAAGAGCTGATAACGTACACCCAAGCCTTTTCGCAA
This sequence comes from Rhipicephalus appendiculatus, assembly GCA_030522465.1. Taxonomy (NCBI): domain Eukaryota; kingdom Metazoa; phylum Arthropoda; class Arachnida; order Ixodida; family Ixodidae; genus Rhipicephalus; species Rhipicephalus appendiculatus. Next base: position 93 of record JALIZH010026019.1, on the reverse strand, counting down.
TCAACGATGCGCACTTATTGACTGATCGATATATCGCTTCTCATACACTGGCATTTCGCGTGTCATGACATAAATAAGCGTTCAACAAAGCTG
>JALIZH010026018.1:0-16535 GCA_030522465.1 Rhipicephalus appendiculatus | reverse complement strand
ACAACTAACGTAGACCTCTGAAGAATTACATGGGCTTTAAGGGTTTGTTGCGAACCTGAGCCGCACTTCACGTTGCTCTAGAAGCGCCTGCCAAGTCGCTCCGTGTCTGTAACCTTAAATGCGATTAGTTGGTGCTGTTTCTTGATTGCATGCACGTTTTAGGCTAAAGTCTAGCGTTGCCGTACATTTCAGCATGCCGCCTCTAGAAGCTTTCTTCATGAAGCCAGCCAGTGGGTGCACGTGAAATAAACAGCGTCGTATGTAAAATGTTCAGATGGTGACAAGCCTTTCATATGAATATACGGCCGCTTGCATCAAATCTCTCCTCCTGTTCGCCGATCATTGTCACCGTTTGAGGTCACAGGTTTTGATTATTCATTTCGATTTCTCCCTTTCTTTATCTCTATATCTGTTTCTAACTTGCTTGCAAATTTTTTTTTCTATTTTTATACGTGGTTCTGTGCACACCAAACGACGACAGCATACGACAGCAAACGACAGGTTGGGCCCCTAAAGTGCTCCACACTTAATATCATCATCAAGGCGCTCGAATAACTAGAGGGAGAGGACTTCTCTTTGGCTCGAGCTCGCGCTACAGATGGCTATGCTATACGTGGTTTTGCTTGCGTTACGCCAAGCGACGACTACAGCATACGAGAGCCCGGGCCCCTAAAGTGGTCCGCACTTTAAAGAATCAACATTCCTTCCGCTATCGGGCAAATGGGGCAAGTGAAGCAGGGCGTGCGCGTGCGTTACCTACTGCTTTCTCTTTCTGTCTGTCTGTCTTTCTTTCTTTCTTTCTTTCTTTCTTTCTTTCTTTCTTTCTTTCTTTCTTTCTTTCTTTCTTTCTTTCTTTCTTTCTTTCTTTCTTTCTTTCTTTCTTTCTTTCTTTCTTTCTTTCTTTCTTTCTTTCTCTCTCTCTCTCTTTCAATCTTTCTTTCTTTCTTTCCTTCTTTCTTTCTCTCTCTCTTTCTTTCTTCCTCTTCCTTTCTTTCTTTCCTTCTTTCTCTCTTTCTTTCTCTCTTTCTTTCCTTCTTTCTTCCTTTCTTTCCTTCTTTCTTTCTATCTTTCTTTCATTCTTTCCTTCTTTCTTTCTTTCTTTCTTTCTTTCTTTGTTTCTTTCCTTCTTTCTTTCTTTCTATGTTTCCTTCCTTCTTTCTTTCTTCCTTTCTTTCTTTGTTTCTTTCATTTGCACTGCGCAGTGATCCCACCTAACATTTCCGTTTCTCCATGTCTGGATTCGGACCTTCTTCCACGTGCTTAAAAAGTGCAACCCTACAGTTGCTACAGGCAGCAACGACGAACGTGCGTTGATATTCAAGCAGCAATGAAATGCGGCAACGTGAAATGATGACTAACCTCGATAAAAGATCAAATTGCAACATCAGAAGCGTCTGATCGCCGGCAAGCTTTGCTTGAATAAGTTCCTATGACTTTTCAGACTTTCATAATGATTGCTAAAGTATTGCACCAGGAGAATAGCGAAGAATTCGACATCGAAAGTTCAGCGTTTGCTCGGTTACTGTTCTTCACACTTTTTCGCCTACGCTACTACATTTCATTACTACTTGCCCCTTGTTTCAAGTAATGTAAAATGACATGGACAGATCTTTTTCACAAAAAAAAAAACGCAGAACAAAGAACAGTGCTAAGAAGCTAGGTGGGCATGCAGTTAAGCCTCATTTTTATGACTTGCGAGCAACGATTTTCGAAGCCACGCGTAGTTTGCTTTCAAGCGTCATTTAACTTCACCTATGCGCTCGATCCGAAAAAAGTTCGAGGAACTTGGTAAGGTTCTTTCTAGCTTCGTGCGCAGGCATTCTTTCACCCAAATCAGCATTTTCTTTTTGGCAGTTCCTTCGGCTTTTCCTTTTCTACTCTCGAAACCTTGCTTTCGCCACTCAACAAATCTCCTGAAAATTGCTGCTTTCAAGGGACGCTTGTTTCGTGCCGGCGCCGTTTATTACTCGCCAAATCACGAACGATTCCGCACGCCAACAAGAAAGAAAGACGATACGGCCACAAGCGTGCAAGGAGTTGTCGACGGCGCATTCTCGAAAGCTCTCTCGATCCTCCTTCGTTGTCTCCATTGCTTCTTTGCGAGCCAAAGCTTTCAAGAAATGCAAGTCGCTCGCTTGTTCGAAATGTGTAAGCATCTCTTGTCTCGTACTTCAGAGTTTCGTTTCTGCTACATTTTCCAACTGTATTCAACTTGCTTTATTGGTTTATTCTTATATTTCTTTCTTCGGTTCGAACGCCTCTTGATGTCTAACACGTGTCTCGTCGTTTAGAACTTCGAGAGTGGTTTGACCTCACGAAAGAAGAGCTCCCTTTGCCCGGGATCGCTCGCGTTCCCATCATTCCTGCTCACTCGTAGGAGTACCGTTTTTCTGACTTTAAATGTTTTCGTTCTTTTTAACTATACTTTCGCTGTATTCTTCTATGGCATGTCCTTCTAAGCGGATAAGTTTTGTTTACATACGTGGAGCCGACCCAGTTTCTGCTCTTGTGCTGCCAACCCAGAGGCTGAAAATGTTTTACAGCGAAAGCTGTTATTAGATCACAACAAGGGTCGTTTCTGCGCCGTAGTTGTCCGCCGCCGCCGCCGCCGGTGTCCGTAACCAATATCGCACGAAATAAGAAAAAAAAACTAGATAAATAAAAACACACCTTTCACAGAACGGGAATCGAACCCGGGTCCTCTGCGTGGCAGCCCAGCACTCTACCACTGAGCTACCCAGCTTTTTTTTTTTTCTTTCATGGTATTTATTAAATGTGTGCCACAATGGCACTAATAGTATGAAGCAAGTACAATCACATAGCGACAATAAGCGCTCTGGCGTTACTGAGGAAACATTCGACTTCTAACAACGTGCAGTAGAGCAGCGAGAGTTCATCAAATCATGTCACACACAAAAGATGGTGAGGCCAAGCACCTCACCAAGATGGGGTACCAGTCCGGTTCAAAGTCTATTTCGTCATAAATGTCCTTTAAGTGAACAGCCATTCTAAGAAAATGTGTTCTCGAAGAAATGGTGGGTTCTGCGTTGCGGTCTTGCATACGTGTCTTCCATAGGCTGTGCATACCCATGAGGAAAAACATATCGAAGGGCACTTCATCCAGTGATGTTGGCAGAAGATAACGTATAGTGTAAGAATTGATTTCAAAACGTTTCTTCAGAGCCCGTTGAAGGACATCCCAGAACAGGATAGCGTCTTTGCAGCTAACAAAGCAGTGTTCTATTGTCTCCGGCACATCACATAGGCGGCAGTTAACAGAAGAAACAAAAATACCTTTTATTTTTAACCATGTGTTTACAGGTTACACTTGTTGATTGTTTACCAGACTTAATTGTTTCATCAAGCTTCTCCGATCGCCCGTGTTTGTGGGGATTCATGCAGGAAGTCTACCTCGCAATTCGGTTCCTTAAAGCTCGCTTTTCCATAGAATACCTGTACACAGTATCGCGCAAGGTACTGTATAAGGATCTTTTAACCATGCTTTTCCCGCCTCCGTTGTACCGTTCATTGTACTCCGATCTTCCTGGCCATGATGTGTTGAAACGAGTGCGCAAAATGTATATCCCGCCGAATTCAAAAACATTCTTCTATAAGCTCCACTCTGAGCTACCCAGCTGTTTGAAACTGGTGCAAACTGACCCTATGCAGGCTTCATGTCGGGTAAGGAATCGCGTTAACCCATTAGGGCCCACTGTACTTTAAAAAGTACACTTCCTTTTTCAGGCATAGAAAATACAAAACAGTATATTGTGATCTTGCTTATTACAATTTCTGATGCCAAAGGTTGCAGCCAGAAAATCCTAATTTTTAATATTGACTCGGTTATGTTTTTTTCTGTTTTATGAGTCGTCAAACTTAAGGAAAATGAGAGCCTGTCAAACGCACGTGGTCAGTACTACTTTTTCTAAATTAATTTGAAGTTTTATATTTTATATGTTGAAAAAACGGACTGCTTCTGCTTCAGGAAGAGCAATTGAATCCCTGCAAAGCGCAAGAAGCCTATAGAGTGCATAGTTTTGCTGTGAGGAGTAATCAAATGTTGCTGTACTTTATTTAGTACACTGCGCCTTCGTGGGAGCATACATGTAACTCTTGTTGTGCGTTGCATCATCGATTCAACAGGCTTTTTTTGTTATGAATGTCGTTTTTTTCGGTTATCTCAGACTCATGAGGCTGCGAAAGATGTCGCTGTGAATATACAAGATCCTCTTGATGTTTTAATTGGCGATTCTGACCCTAACTTGGGAACTTAGGAGGAGGAGGGGAATGACGACGGTATGAATGGATGCTCTCTGCTAACGATAAAAAACATTGAACGAAAGGAACGTGGGTAAGATAACTTCTCTTTTGACTCAGGAAAGCAGCTTCGTTTGAAAAATGGCAAAGACAACAGCATAATTGCTATGCTGACGAAAGACTACACAGTTGAGTCACTATGCTCTGTATCCTGGTGGCCCTTCACTGAAAAGAAAAAAAAAGCAGTGCCACTGTCCTCCTTCTTCATCCGCAGTAGCAATGCCATGAGGGGGTTTGAGCTTTACGATCAAGCTGCGAATGACTAGATAATTTTCATCCCTGAGAAAAAGTGGTACCAGTCCCTTTTTACCCAGATGATCGAAATAGCCGAAGACAACGCATAAAGGGTCTGCTACCACATTGTAGGTTTTAGCAGACCCTCTACGCGTTGGCTATTGTCCTTTAGTCGCATAACAGCGAAACACTGACTGCGCCTTGTTGTACCCAAGAGAAGTATCAAAGCTCTCCAGACTCCAATGTGCTTGCTATTACCATGGTCCTTCAATACTTTTTTCTGGTCATGAAACTCCCGCGAAAGTTTCATATAGGGACAAAAGTGGCCACCAGAGGCGCCACCGTAAGCAGGAGGGCATCGATCAGCCGCACTTGGCAGGGCTGTTGCGCGTTCGCGGAAGCGTTTCCCATCAAATACACTTCTTCAGATATTTTCCTTCTCCGTGTTCTCGCTGACAAATCATAGCAGCTATTAGTATTGTCAAAGTGGCCCATGATGCGCGTGTCAAATTGCCCAAGTCCTTGACTGCTGGCAATGTTTTAACTGAGTCCGTCTGTCAAGTGACGCGCATTCGTAGCGTTCCTAAATTTCTCGATTCCTGCATAGTCGCTTTCTGGCTTAAACCGAACACTGTGACTGGTTCTAGATGACTGAAAGGTTAACATATTTTGCGCTAGAGATTGCGGAGCAGCCGTGCTCTGGCTGCACGTAACGTTCATTTTCGGAATAATTGTCACTTTATTCATAGGGCATCACGAAGCAGCCAATAGAAGTTCGCGTGCCAATAAACAAATCTGTATATCAGGGTGACTTGGCATTAATAGCCTTGAAGTACCTCTTGAGGGATATCGTTAGTGAAATATAGCTGAAAAATTAAAAGCTCAGAATGAGGCACCACAAGACAGAGAGGGATGCTCAAGTTGTGTTTTTTTTTTCTTTGATGTCATAATTTGCGCCCTTCATTTTAAAGATTAAAAAAAATGAGATGAAACTGTTGTGAGCTGCTAGATATAGGCACTACGTGCTATTTCGAAGCCAAAGCTTGTGATTTTACGCATGCAGACTTGATAACGGAGCCGAGTTTGAGCACAGGCACGTAGAGTTTATTCAAACCTGCGTTTCATAAACTGTGGATGAAAGTTGGGAGATGGAGTGAACGACACAACAAAAATCACTGAAAAAATTTATGCCCCTGGTTTTCTCCCTCGTTTGGCCGGGCAGAATAAACGACGTCCGCCAGCACGAAACAGTTTGTTTTGCTCACGCGTAAAAAAGTGCAGACGGCACTTAATAAAAAAGTGCACAACTTCTGCCGTAGTGCTCACGAAATGTGTTCCACAGCCAACACTGGCAGAAGAAGTGCGGTTGTCCAGCAGGATGTTCTCAACAATGTTCATGTAAACACTGGCACAGGCAAAAATTTTGTCCTCGGTGCACATTTCCACATGTTCTTCCACAATTTGCAAGAGCCGCAATAATTTCTCCGATGGCACTTGCAAAAATCCTCTTGTCTTGATTTGAGTCAGTGCAGTTGGCTCTCGGGAGTTGCTTCTGAGTGTTTGGAGGCAGTCCGTGCAGCTTATTTTAGCAAACTTTTTTGCTACATAGCCACCAAGGTAATCCAAAATGCAGTCCCTCGTTGACTCGGGATCAATTTTGTTAGCGTAGTGAGCGGGTAGGATACTTGCAAGCTTTGCGCCAGACTTACCATCGATTTCTTCGTAGGCTGCACTGGAGACGTCTGCATTCGCGAATGTCGCATCACAATCCGGAGAAAGCTTTCGCGGCCTTTTTTAGAGGTGGGCCCTTCGTTGCACGCGAACGCTGTTTTGGTTTCGAGAGGTAAGAAGGCAAACATTCAAAAATCCTTGGGACGGCGTCTTCCACCAGTCTCGGTCGTTCTCGGGGCAGCGAAACGATGTCTCCGTTCACTGTGCACACGTCCGCACGTACAATGTCACTGGCGTCGAAATGTTTTTCACACACGCGAGCGTACTTTGAGTCGAACGAAAATCCGGCAGTCTCCTGTCGCGGGATCGCACGTTTCCACCTGTCGCGTTGTTCTGCGTTGGCTGGTAAACATAACAGGAAAACGTTTTCGACGGTGCCCTTGTATCCAGAGTGACAGCCCGGCACGCAGCAGGTGTTGGGCATCGCTGTCAACACGATGCGACCCCGAAAAGCAAAAAAGGGGGGGGCGATCAGCACGACCACCACCACTCCGCGCCAACAGTCCGCTAATGGCGGCCAGCAGAGCAGCCGGCCGAGCCGGCTTCCTCGTCCCCCCTACTAGCTACGCCAGCGCCGCGGCGCGGAAAGTGCAGGCGGTATATGAAGCTCTCCCATTGAGTGACGCGGGAGTTTCATGACCAGAAAGTATTGAAGGACCATGCTATTACCCTCTATCTATACGGACATTTTCACAAGAAGCCGGCAAAACAGTTGAATTCTGCCAAAATACATCGAAATGGTGTGGCAAAAGGCGTGACGTTACGCTTTCCCTAAAGCACTGGTCCTTGATTAAGTTGCATGGGCCAAGATAACTTTGTTATTCGTTTCGCAAAGGCCCAGCGTACTCGCCATTCTTGCATCAAGTCACCTTGCCCGTTGCTATCTCGAAGGCCCAGCGTACTTTTTATAGTACAGTATCATAACTTCCGAAGAAACACACGTAACTCTATGAAAATTTGCACATGTGGTTATCTATTGTGGTTAATTAAATACTCAAAATGTCAATAAAATCGGACCAGTAGTTCTTTCGTGGTCCTTAATGGGTTAACGTGTGTTGTAAAGCGTTTTAGAGCAGCAAAGTAAGAACCAGGCGTCACACAATGCGAATTGCGTAACGGGTGGGTCGTTCAATGCTCCAACCCATCACAAAAGCCTGAGGCATAATTCTTCATCGTCGTCAGCCACAACATCAACAAAGTGCACATATGCGTCACAAGAGTGTAGCGGGTACCGCGCTTTTCCGAAGAATGACGAATAATGACATAGTAGACGCTGCAAAGGCCCAACAGGCGTCAGGCTTATAGCGCAGGCTGAGTAACCGAAAACACGGGTTACGTAGGAAGACCATGTTAATGGTATACAAAATGTACATGCGCCCAATATTGGAGTTTGGGTGCATATTATTTTCGGGCAGCCCTATCTATAAAACAAAACCTCTGATTCTGCTGGAGCGAGAAGCTCTGCGAATGTGTTTGGGACTCCCGAGGTTTGTGGCTATCAATGTAATGTATCAAGAAGCGCGCTTACCCACACTCCTTTGTCGTTTCCGCATTCTAACGGTGCAAACATTTTTAAAATTTTACAGCTTAAAGACTAGAAGATCCGAGTACGCCTTTATTAGAGACCCTGATTCCTTCTTTCTGGCGCATTGGCCCCGATTTCATACACCCCAGATTATTTTTGTCCAAAAGAAACTGGACAGTATAAATGTGGACATTAGAACGGTAATTGAAACTAATGGTTCGAATCATGATATTACGATAAAATACGACGAAATCTTCCCACCAAAATCTAAGTTCCAATCCCTCAGATATTTAAATAACAGATTACAAGATTACCTGACCCATGCTGAAACAAATAACATAATCGCCACAGATGCTTCCGTGATTAATGAAAAGGCAGGCGTAGGAATTGCCTCCAACTTCCTTGGTTGGTCATTCGCAGTGAGACTACCAGATTTTACCCCTGTTTTCGAAGCAGAGCTCATGGCTATAATCTTGGCGCTTCGAAAATTACCTTCTAACGAAAGCAGTGCAATAGTCATCACAGATTCATTATCGGTGTGTACAGCCCTGACAGCTTCAGAACAATCGCGAGCCCTAATGACTTTCCGCACATTAGTTTCACCACAATTGAAGTCCCTGAAATTATTGTGGGTCCCAGGCCACTGCGGGTTACAGTTAAATGAAATGGCCGATTCATTAGCACGAGCATCGCTTGATGGCCCAGTAATTTCGGTACTTCCAGTAGTAGAATATATAGCAGCAATCAGGTACAGAAAATTAGCAATTCATACAGATATGATGGAAACTATAACAAAATGGACAGAATATCAGCACCTCAAATTTCCATGGAAACCTCAGTGGAGTCAATCTGGACAGTGGGAAGTTCTTATCACCAAATTTCGATGCCGAGTCCCCCCGTTAAACCTATATTTGCACAGAGCTGGTCTGACCATATCGCCCCTCTGTCCATTCTGTAATGAAACAGAAACTATAGATCATTATTTTATAGCATGTCGCAACTACTCACGAATTAGAAAAAGACTTCTTGGTGTACCATTTTCGAAGGTAGGTTTAAGATTAACCACAGAAAACCTTCTAAACTTCGGTGCCTCCGTTTTGGGACATTGCCATCGAGACGTATTCGATGCGGTTTGTAACTATATTCAAGCCACTAAACGTATTCCAATATAATGTCTTCTTCAATAAATACTCTCAAAGAAACTTTACAATGAATTGAAATGTAAAATACACGCTCCATCTTGATTGGGTAAGGCAAACACAGCTGTCTGGTCTCCGCAAAATTTCAGTACGTTATTGTTATATCGACAGCTATTTCTTTCTTTCTTTTTTTTTCTTTTTTTTAGCTCCCTCTTGGGTATGTTGGTTGCTGTTGTTAATTATTTTTTTAACGTTTATTTTATTTTTTTTATGATTATTATTAGCATTATTTTTCTTTTTTTCAAATTCAAATTATATGTTGCCAAGCAATACGATAGCTATCACCCATAGCATACAATACATTTTCTTGGCCAATCCCCCAGAGTGGGTATGTGCCACAGGATAGAGGCAACACCAACAACAATAGACGCTTCCCGACTACACAAAAATTATGATGAATCATGGCGTAGTGGGTACCATGCAAGTGGGCTTGTAGTAGTTGCCCCAATGGGCCGCTCTCCCAGCTTTCGCTGTGACTGTGCTGCGCGTTCTGCGCAGGCCTGGCTGTTTTTCTTTGTTTTATTTTTTCCCTTTCTGCGATCAGTGTTCACAGCGGTCCCTTCGCATTAATACTCTACAATCTAATACCGGTGTCACACGGGCACTTTTAATCGCGATCAGCGCCGATCCGGATTAAGGACGATCCGGATTAGGTGCTGCTACACGGTCACTTTTAATCGCGATCAGGCCCGATCGGGATCAAGACTATCGCGATCAGCGCATCGCGATCTGGCTCACAGATAGCGATTTTGCTGTCGTCTGCGCCGCCTGGCCGAGCTTGTTGAAAGCACAGTAAACAAGAAAATCAAGCATAGTTCAATGAAAACACATTTAAAAAGCCAGATTTTTTGTAAAAAAACGAATTGTAAGCTGTTAAAATTGGAACAATATCTGAAATTTCGCATATTTTAAGATTCGTATTGACCGCATGCAGTTATGGGAGAAGCAGACGATAAGCAGACGACCATTGTCTTCCGCGCTTAGTTCAACTGTAGCACCGTTGGAGCATTGGGGCACCTTGAAGCAAATTGATTATGAGTGCTGCTAGCTTTTCGACTACGTCGCAGCGTACGCGCACTTCGTGGTCGAATGAAGAGACCTGTACATTAATTTACCGCTGGCAGGAGCGACTGGTAGACTTGATGCGCCAGAAGCGAAACTCTGGCGTGTACAACGAGACTGCCGCTTCGTTGCGACTGGACGGCCACGAGCGGGGGCCCTCAGAAATCAAAGTGAAGATTAAGAATCTCACACAGCAATACAGGTAAGTGCACCGAAATCTCTATCGAATTATGTATTTATGAAATTACTTTTGTAGTGGCACGCAAAGTTTTTCACGTTCGTGCGTTTCTTGCGCGAATAACATTGCTGATAAAGGCCTCTATAGAAATACCGTACGCTGATTTTTGTCAGTGACATGTAAATGTTCAGTACTATTTCGAGTGTTAAAGTACGTGCATATATGCCCCCATTAATTTAGCTCAAAGGGCGAAAATATGATGAGCCGCATCAGAAACCCACTTATGTAAACTTTGTGAAAACTTAGAAGTTTTCACAAAGCAGACGCTTGTAAACAACTTAACTACTACGTACAAAGAAAATGAGTTTCATAAACAACTTGTAAATCGTGTTACACGCATTGTACAAGTTTTAGGGCACGCTAACGCCACCTGGTGTATTTCATCTGACCTATAAGCTCGAACCGGATTAACTTCGGCCGTGTAGCAGCGGCCATAAAGTTGATCGCGATCAAGAAAACCGATCCGGATCGCCCTGATCGCGATTAAAAGTGCCCGTGTGACACCGGTATTAAGGAAGGTAAGAGTACTGCACCAGAATTTAGCAACCAGAATCCTTTGTTATAGCCGATAATGTGGCATAGGGACATTGTTGCAAAGGGGTTATTTTACCATAGGAAACATGGAAATGTTGATAATGCCTCGGTACAAGCGTACATTGTCATCGGGTGTCAGAATATGTGAATATCATAATGACATCGTGGTTTAAAGCCGGCCACCCATTACAAAAGGCACACGTTACTGCGCGTATTCCCGTAAGACCATGTAGTGGGTGCATAACAAGTTCGACAACATTTCACGCGCATAATTGCTCGTGGTTTAAAGTAAGCCACCCATTACATAGTATGCACTAAGTGATTGAAGTACGCACTCGGGACAGGATATCGCTATCGCATTCAACTCTTAAATGCGAAGTTTAACGGTCCCCCCAATTTTTATATCCGTTTTTTTTTCGCTCTTAAAGAACAACGATTATTAAAAAATACGTCCATTCGATTGCATCATTTGAGCCATTATAAAACGGATGAAGTCTATGTTTTGATATTCCTTGTCGGCGTTTATTTCACTCTGTATTTGCTTACTAATTAATTAACAAGACGCCCTGGCTTGCACGCTTAATTGCAGTGTTCAGCCGTTCTCTTATAGTTCGGTTTCTTTTGTGTCAATCAATTGTGCACGGTTGAATTTCGGAGCTGCCAATTTCTACGATATTTTTCTTTATAGGACTAAATTTACATTGGAGAATTTTGGAGCCCTTTTCTTGTTTGTTTGTTTTTTGCTCATAATAAACATATCTCCCTTAATATAGCGTCCCAGTTAAGCCGTGTAAATTATGTAGGATGAGAGTTGCCACAAAGCGGTAATACTTTTTTTCTTTATTTTCATAAATACGTTCACGCTTACCGGGCTTGTGGATTACTTTTTACTTTAAAAAGCAGTTTATTGAAAGCTTGTTCATTAATTGTGGGTCTTGATTTTAGATAGAACGTTTCCACGCGGCTGGTGGAGCTTGAAATTTTCCAAGTGTTAGGCTCACTATTGAGTCTGCTAAAATAAAAAAAAAATATATGCTTATTTCACAAATCAACTTTTGTTCCTTGCACTTCTTGTTTTTATAGGCTGGGCTCCAAACTGTCGACACACTACGCGCTTTAATGAGAAGTTTCGCAAGTTTCTTCACGGCAAGCTGCTTTAGTGCTTTGCGAATTAATGTGATATGCGATACCATCCCTTAAGGGCGGGAGAATAGGAAAAGTAGAGAGGATTTGCACAGTGTCGCTACATTGGGAATGAGAAATGCGGATGGGAATGGGTTGTGACGAACAGCACGTCATGTGCACTCGAAGTGTTGACAAATTCAATGAATATTCATGAAGGCCTCGCTTTAGAAGCTTTGAGCAAGAGTTTAAGCGTCGGCCGTTTGTTTGTCTCTCGACCAATGTTCTTTCGCTAATACTGTTATCCCGCAAATGCCGTTAGTCCAAGAAGAGGCTTTCCGCTTCTTTGATAGATAGATAGATAGATAGATGGATAGATAGATAGATAGATAGATAGATAGATAGATAGATAGATAGATAGATAGATAGATAGATAGATAGATAGATAGATAGATAGATAGATAGATAGATAGATAGATAGATAGATAGATAGATAGATAGATAGATAGATAGATAGATAGGCGATGCCCGCTTGAAATCATGACTCTTAATTGGGCACCTTGTAATAACTCAATACATAATTAGACCTTGAAAGTAAAAAAAAAAACGCTGCCGGCAACCTACGTGTCTGTAAACTGCATATATATTTTATTTAATTATTCTAGCGCTCCTGTCAGCATAGTGAAACTTCGTCTACATGCCACAAGAATTTGAAACAGGCAATGATTGGGCAGAACCATTGTAGCAACTTAAACGGTTAACCCTCGCGGCTCTGGCCTTTTCATTTCTGCCAGAATAAAACATTCGATATTCGACGCACTCTCCCGAGAAAAAAAGATACTGAGTGATAAGAGACTCCCAAATGTTAAGCCTGTCAAGCACGCGACCAGTGAGCAGTTCCTGTCAACAAGAAATATGATCACGTCACCTTCATACACCGCAACATATATACGTTTCTTCTAGGATAAATTTCAATTGAAAGTCAGCGCTTGTCCATGTCGTTCTTTTTGGTTTTGCTCCCGTCTGAAAGAGACGCGCTGTTTCCTTACTGCTTTTTCCTCCTTTACAGAGCAGATTGTTTTTTTAAGTGTTTCAAACGCAAGCACACTTATGCACACCAACACATCCTCGATATTGCATTCCTTCCTCACGTAGAACGGAGCCCTCAATATCCAAAACCAAATAAAGACGTCGCTGACTATAGTTGCGCAAACATATGCGTTCGTAAACAAAAAACTTCTGTAATTTAGGTCGCTCTGTTTTCTTTTTTCCCACGACGGGAACCAAAGTTTAGGAAGTGCACTGCATTTTCAAAGGGCCGGGTTTCATACAAGATCCGCGACTTTGCAGAAAGCTCAAGTCGAGTATAGGCTTCTCACTTTCGTATGCACCGAAACGCACCGAGCGAAACTTATCAATGGTATCGTCTTCGGCACGTGTAGCTCTCGACTGCCGCTCCGATGGCGCCAATGCACGTCACGTTCACCTGACTCAGCTTCCTCGCTACGCCAAAGAAATGAGTGGGTTTGCGGGCAAAGAGAAACGCAGTATACTTGAAGGCTCGCCTCGGCAGTGTCACTTTACCGTCTTCGAATCGAGACTGTTTCTTAGACGGCAGAGTAGCTCTTCTTTGCCTTCTCAGTCCTCTCAGGCTCGCGAAGGATTTCCATCGCGTCAAGTGGTTGTGTTTTTTTTTACACGGACGTCTTGTAGGTTCTTCCTCCTAAAATTGCGTTTTCAGTTCCGATATTGATAAACAGAACGTTACCTAAAAGCGAAGAGTGCATGAAAACACCGAAGTCGGAGGCACTTCAAGTAGCGCCTACCTTCTTTTTTATTTTTCTTATAGGATTCGTGCTGTTTAGGATTCATTTACGCACTGCGAAGCGGTGGCCGAATGTGGCACCTATCTCTATTGGTTTCAGGTAAAAGACTACTCAGAACTACGGCTCCAATATATGTCGTTTTCTTTCGCTTCTCCGTAGTAAACATGTTGATCATTTCACGATGTTTTTTCTGTTGCTATGTGAAGGAGAGAGAGAAAGAGATAGCAACCTTTAATAATATTCCCTGAGATGCCAACCTGGATTGCATGAGAGTACCATATAGGTTTTTGTCAGGGGCGCACTTTTTTTCCAGCACTCTGATAAGAGGCGGCTCTTCCTACGAGATCGGGCCGTTCAGTTTAGCTTTTCCGCTTCGAGCGCAAGATCAGCCATAATTCTATGTGATCTGCAAACACAACAAAAGCTATTGCTATCAAATTTACAGATAATTCATTCATTCATTCATTCATTCATTCATTCATTCATTCATTCATTCATTCATTAAGGCATACATGCACACACGCCAGGCAACACCAGTGACTCATCCTCGCTATCACTGCCAATGATACTTAAGTTCGGCTGACCAGCCCATTTTTGAATTCACTCATCATGAAGCGTTTCTTGCACGCCGTTGTGGCCAATTATGATTGCGGCCTTAAAATTCGATTATGAACATTTCACACTACGGGCATCTTTTTGTTGATTTCCCCGAAAAATGGGTGTGCCATAAATGGGGACTGGCCACAATGTTCTCGTATAAACAAGGACATCAATGCAGTAATTTAAATCTTAAGTATTGTGCTTTGTCAATTAGTCATTTCAATGTCACTTCAGCTTTGGCAAGGTATTTCTGCCTCGACACACACTTCGTGCAAGAAGAGGACAGGACCCTGACTATCATTGCGTATCAACAACAACAACAACAAAATATGTATTCTCGCGAAAAAAAAAAAAAAAAAAAAAAGGAAAAAACCCTGAATAATCACCGATGATAGTTTCCCTACAACTCACTAGAGGGAGCATGAGAGTGATAGATGTAAAGTGAATTCGCCGAAGCTTCGTTCATTCAGCTCTGTGTGGCTCCGCGCGGCCTGCAACCACTTCGTCGCAAGATGAAGTTAAGCCATATTTCACCAGCCCCACTTCACCACCTTAACCATTGTAGGCTGGCCAATTCAAATCAGGTCACGAGGTTCACAATTAGCTGCTCCTCTATCCGACACAATAGCCGAGACACAACGATAAACGAAGCGACAACTGCGTTCTAAGCATCGACCACGAACACTAGGCCAATCCGTGTACTACCCATCGTTCTGATGATGGCTGAACGATCGCAGCGCCAGAATTCCCTGCAGTAAATATTGTATGAAACTCTTTGGCCCAGCGACGATGGTACGTGCATAAACAGCGCGTACCGTCGGTGCCATTTCCGAGATTCGATGAACATATCTCAGGGGTTTGATAGAAATAAAATAAGGACACCGACCATGACGGGAGCCTCGCAAGGCTCCCGTCAGGGGAGCCGAAACGTCTTTTTCGTATTCTTTTTCATGGTCGGTGTCCTTTTATTTCTATCATCTTACTTCCCGACCAGACGGGCTTCCGTCAAAACCTCGACTTCATCTCAGGGGTTTGTTTTTCCTGGTAGTCTGTTCTTTCCCGATGCCCTTGATGCACCCTCTGTCGTATGACAAGAAAAAAGTAATCAAGAAAATGTAAACAAAAGAAATGAATGAACATAAGACGAGATCGGTAGATTGGCACGGGAACATGCATTGCGTAACATCCGAGAAGAGCTCGTGGCAGCTTCCCTCGAGGGAATGTTGCTTCTTCTGCGAGATACCACGCGGCCGCTATAGAGTTCTGGCGCTGCCGTCAACGTTGCGATCGACGGCCTTCATGTACTTCGATGCACTTCACAAATGCCGTGCAACGGTACAGTCGCTCAGCATATGCTAACAGTTTCAGCGTTACGTCTAGATTAGTGCGGGTGCTTTCTTCGTGTCACCTTTGAGAAAAGAAATTCGTATTATTCCCTTCTTTATACCAGTTAACTAACTACCAATCAGTTGAAGGAACTATCGAACTAAACGCTGGAATTGCTTAGCGCCTGTGAAAGAATTCACCCTTCCTTCTTTTGGCGAATGGTCCTACAATCCCCACAATTATGAACGGCAACTGTTAGTAGGCACCTAGTTCAGCACCAATGAGTCGCCGCCAACACGATGATGCTTAGCCTACCAACGCTAGTGAGGTCTACATACCGTGCTAGTGTTTCTTTTTTTTCAAGATAGATACGTAGATAGAAACTGTCAAGGCGCCTCGAGCTCGCCAAGAAACGCTTCGCATTTAAAAAGAGACGCTCAACTCCATAATGAAGGCCATTTCACGGATGCAAGTATTTCCGCGCCATTTTTCGAAGATACGGTAGGAACGAGCAGATTCTGCGTATTCAAGCCTCGATTAATTGCACACCCTCGGCGTTCCGTCTCCGCTTCGTATAAAACATAGCCGAGACGAGAATTCGCTGCATGCGCTCTCTAAATTGGCCCCGACAAGCACAGAAGCGTGGAGTGCTCAAAGCGCGTGTATCGCGGGAGCCATTCAACTTGCGTACATCGGCACGCAACGTGCCTTCATGTAGGCTGCTTCACTGGAATGCGGAGATTACGGCCGACTTCCCATTAAGTTTTGATTTATGCATCACGAATCCGCGTTCCCTTGCGGTGGAACGTTCACAATGGATA
>JALIZH010026017.1:0-37747 GCA_030522465.1 Rhipicephalus appendiculatus | reverse complement strand
CGCCGCCGCCAACAAGTACAATGTACGCTCTTTACACACAAGCAATATACACAAAAAGTTTGGCAGCTTACACAAATTCCGGAAATAAATTTCATGCGAGCTGTCAAGGAGTACAAGCCTTAACCATATTTTTGGCGTTTTGGCAAACTTTACGAGGTGGATCCACGCGTTTGTATCAATGGGGTAGTTGTGCGCATGTCGTGGACTTGCCAGGCAGGGCTACTCCACAGGCGTGTCGAGGGTAGCCCATAGTACTACAATAACGGTCGTACTCATGTTATAGTATAGACGTCAGTGACGCTATCACATCACTAGTGCTATACTCATTTTATTGCAATGGAGGACGTGCAACGGTGTGGTGGTGTGCAGTGGCGGTCGTCGGCCTATTCGAGCAACGCTTGAATATTGCTTGCGGACACTGCAACTTCAACTAGTCGACACTGCAACAACTCTTATTTTGCCGGCACGATGCCTGCGTAGGGGGTTTTTCCAAAGCAGTCTGAAGGACTGGCAGGGATTTGTAGTGGAATATTTCGCTGTCATGCAGAATGTCCGGATTCCACGCCCACTCGAGCCGTCATTTTTTATTCTTTGCGTCCGTCCGGAATTTTCACGCACTTACAACGTCGACGAAGCCAGCGCCGCATTTTCCGTCACATAGGCATCTTCACGCTGTCGCATTAAGGCTTGCAAAGTGTGGGTTGATATTATCACGACGCAAACACAGCAGAAGTCGAATGCAGGACAGCTCACTTTAATTAAAAAAGCACTGGCCTGTTTGTTTGTTTGTTTGTTTGTTTGTTTGTTTGTTTGTTTGTTTGTTTGTTTGTTTGTTTGTTTGTCGCCTACGAGAAGCTGGCTCATACCCACAAGGGGGGATTGGCCACACTGACTACTATAAAGGGAAAAATGAAGTCTGTGCAACGTAAAAAAAAAGGATGAGGACAAAATGCAATGTAAAGCTGATCGGGCTAGAACCTCGTCTTTTTCTCTGGCTGCACGTGATCTTTGTTGTTTTCGTGCTGCATATTGGATGCGGCAATATGAACTCTGAATCACCTGTGGCGCATACTTACATGCCACGGGCCGCGCTTAGCGGGTATCTGAAGGCCTTTTCCTCCAACGTAGCTCTTCATCGTCCTCGGCAACTCGCTTAAGCCTGTGTCCCTATTGTATTGAGTTTCCCCGAAACAATATATATGTAGGCGACCTATCACTAGAGCACATACAGGAACTCACCTGAGGTTTCGTGAAGTAGTGAAGCCGTGACAGAGAATCGGTGGACTTAGACTTTTCCTCTACAAGCTACAGCATTGCCCTCTCCCGACTTTCGACCTACGAGGAGAAATGTTATGATAAGTGATCACATAATACATTATTTCGAACGGAGACATATCTCTTAGTGCAGCAATAATCTTTTCATCATAGGTTGCTAATTCTATTACACTAAGGTCCCAGTTTAATATGGCTTATAACATAGTATAAAAATTTCAGGCCGTATGTCACGCACGCAGCGCTTGAGCGGGAAGCTCTCGTGCGCTTACAATTGTCGCCAGTGTGGTCCATGAAAGACGTACCACCTTTTGCAGGCGATCACCGTTGAAAAGGAGGAGTTGTACAGCATTCTTAGACGTCGTTGAGCTCTGTCTGCAGGCTCTGATATATCACGCACTCATCAGCGAATATGAAAATTAATGTCTAAAAGTTGTTAAGGTGTAAGTCTGAATGCTCGTTCACACCAGCGACCACCATCAGTCACACCACTAGTTTCAAGCATAGGCCGTGGAACTAAGTTTGTCTCAAGGTGACTGGTCACATATGTGGCTGCAAATGGCCTCCTCAGCAAAAAAAAAAAAGTTTCGCCGCGAGGGCGAAATAATGAATGCTATAGCAACAAACTGGAATGTCACATGAAGGTAGATTAGTATCTCAATCCTTATAAGCAAGCACAACAGCTGCAGCGAGTGAAGTAACCTCCGTGGGGACTATGCCTTCAACGCAAGCTTTTCGAGGAACACACAACATGTAGACAGCTATGAGTGATCTGGTGAACCGTCCTTAATATGCGCGCGGGTACAAGTGACCACGCTCGGTCAAAGTACGGAGCCGCTACGGCGAAAGACGAATGGGGCCACGCGCTTGAAAGCGCTCCCTTTGAGACTTTGCGCCATCACGCGGGTGTTAGTGACAAGCTTGTGCCACGCTGAAACACCTCAGATATCTGCGAACCAACGTCGGTAAATGGTGTATATCATTGGCTAACTTTTAGCACGCTGCAAGATGTATAGCTATAATAGTTAGGCACTTGTCTTCGCCGCCAATTTCTAGGCCGAGGTGGAAAGATTTTGCCACTTATTACATGACTCAGAAATGCTTAATTAACAAAAATTTTTCATAGCCTTCTTATTATTAATTTTATGGCCGGATGTTTCTATGGCGAAGTTGTTCTGCGTCACAATTCATGGCGAGCCTAATTTTTAAAAATCGAAAAAGTCGAATTACCTGACCGTGCTGCCGGAGATACCCAAAGTGAACGCACCGAATGCGCCGGAAGGGCGGTCCGTGTGCTGCGTCACACGATGGATGGGTGGATGCTGTGAGCGTCCCCTTTTATAACGGGGCGGTGACAGGTGTGCCAACCAGGCTCGCCATACAAAGAAATAAAAGACGAAGCTTTTTTTTCTTTAAGTTGGCCTAATGCCTTAATTGTCTATTTCGATTAAATCTATCCTGCTGCAGGAAAAAAAACGCAAATTCATAGTCCAGTTCTCTGCCCTTTACGGCATAATGTCCTTATTTTTGTCCGTTCTCTCTAGTTTTCTGCCAGCAATACTCTAACCGTCTCTTACTTATCTCTATCGCGCGCCTGGTCAGCTTTCCATTGTCGTCCCTAAAACCCAGGGCTTCATGTAGGCTCGTGCCTAAGCGTACACCTGGGTCTATCTCTCCACATTCAATCAGAACTCCTGTTCTCGCAGCGTCATCTCTTGGTTGCACTGGGACAGTTCCATCCACTACCCCTGCTTATTTTTCGTAACTCTGCCAAAGCTAGTTTCACTTCTCTAAACTGGTCCTTTATTCTATGTGGTGGTAGTCACAGGTGTGAATGAGCATTTCAACAGTTCATTAGAAGGATCTTTCGGCGATAAATCGACGTCAGATACAAAAAGACACGTGATTATGCGCCCACATAGTGGATTGAAGCGTGTCAACTGTCCGCTCACGTCGTATTTGTAAAGTCGGTGAATAAAAGAACAAAGAAACGATGTTCTCGAGGTATAATGTGTACGGTGAAATAGAAACACCAGATAGCTTGCTCCTTCGTGTGCTCTTAAATAGTTGCACAATACGCCTTACCAGTGGCAGCTTCCAGTTCAACTTCGCAGGGCTATTATTTGTGCGTGCTGCTAAATGTTATGGAAATGAGATGAGCACTACACTACCAGCGTATTACGTTGTGCATTAAACTGAGGAAAAGCGAGTTCAATGCTTTCGACGGTGTTGAGTGAAGTTGTACCAAGGGAAAAGTTCCGAACAGAAGACCGAAGGTAGGGAGTGCTGAAGGGAGTGAGTGCTGGTCCATGTTGATGATCTATCCTGTTCACCCGTCACGGACGAATTCTCGGCTCAAAAATCTTCGCTGTTAAAAAGCCCAGCGGCCATGGAGATGCTCTCTATTGTTCCAGTAGTGGAGGGGCCACCCAAAGGACCGGCGAACTGCCGAGGATCCTCAACGAAATGAGTAAGCTTACCGTTCTTTTTACACGGTGTGGACTATGCCTCTAAGCGAAGTTGTGCTATTGCTCGCGTAGCCAGTAAAGTGTTATTTGTGATTTAGACACTCGCTTTGCTCGCCTGACGCCGCCGTAGGTGCAATTACTCGCGCTACGGGACCGGGGACGTTGACATGTGCATGGAAAGACTGTGTGCGGCTGGGACCGGAGCTAAGCTTTAGCACAAGCCGTGCATAGAGTGAACCCCCTCGAGTTAGATCTCATCGTCATCGGAAAAGAACCTCTCCCTAGTGTGTTTACGATTCCACTGCAGGTACCTCGCTTCGAAGCACGTCAGCCTAACATGGTCATGCGTCCAGACGTCATTCTGAGACGTTGGCATTCTTTCCCTTCTGGGACGATCAGCCATTCTGCATGTGTGAACAATTATCAATGATCCCTAGGTAAAAAGTCAGACTTGTAAGCATGTGTCTATCGTCGAACATTGCACTCCGGTATGCAGAAACTGAAACCAATAAAACAACTTTACTTACAGCAGAGGCAAGTGCATAGAGGACCTCTCTCTGTGCACGAAAAAACTTTTCTTGTGCTGTTACAATATTTCCAAAAGAAGTCCTCGCATGTTCGGTCCTTTCTCACTGAAATGTGTAAAATGCATAATTAAAGGAGACGGAATGCGATAAAATACATTTTGTGGTTCAGCTCTCGTGCGTACATCGTTCAAATAATGTTGGGTCAATAAACGTGCAACATGATATGAGTCATGCGCATCCGCCATGCCAATCATCAACATGGAAATTAAGTACGCAGTGCTACTTATCGAAACGTGCTAGCGTTTTAACTTCCCTTTCGAGACTGTTGGTGCTGACTTTCTAGGCCTGTTTCCATCATCGAACAATGAAAATAGACGGGTCATGGTCTGTGTCGACCACCTGACACGCTACACAGAAACTGCTGCATTACCTGCTCCAACGGCCTTGCACGTGTCGCACTTTATTCTTCGCTTTGTAATTCGGTGCCCTAGTCCTTCACGCGCTATCATTAGCAACCAGGGACGTGAGTTCGTCGCCGACGTTGTTGAAGATGTGCTTGCGTCTCTCTGCCTGCCATTTCCGCCATGCCACCCGCAGACCAATGGTCTCGTAGAGCACATGAACACGACTCTTACGAATATGCTATCTATTGACGTCGATTCCGAGCACAAAAAGGCCGGCAGATCCCACGCACTGTGGGAATCGATGTAATGCGAAGCCGCCAGGAAGGAGCAAATCATGCTTTACATAATTTGCATGTCATGTTTCACATATTAGGACCTGTAATTTATGTTGGCAATACAGTCACGTCGCGCAACACCAATTTTGGTGTATATCAAGCTAGCGAACTGGACGCAAGCGCACGGTGAGCGTGGCATGTAAATGGCGTTGTAGATGACACGCATGCCAAAATTTTCATGTTACCACCTGCCACTTATGTTCGTTATACAGTCATGTCACTCAATACCAAATTTGGTGTATATCAAGCTAAGGAAACGGCTGTGAGCGCGCCATGAGCGTGGAATGCAAGTCATGTCGCTCATGACATGTCATGATTTCCATATTGCCACTTGTCATTTATGTTCGTCATGTATACAGTCATGTCACTCAATACCAAATTTGGTGTATATCAAGCTAACGAAACGGCCGCGATCGCGCCATGAGCGGGGCATGCAAGTAATGTTGTACATGACAAGTCATGATTTCCATATTATCACTTGTCATTTATGTTCGTCATACAGTCATGTCACTCAATACCAATTTTGGTGTATATCAAGCAAACGAAACGGCCGCGAGCGCGTCATGAGCGTGGCATGCAAGTAATGTCGCACATGACAAGTCATGATTTCCATATTACCACTTGTCATTTATGTTCGTCATACAGTCATGTCATTCAATACCAAATTTGGTGTATATCAAGCTAATGAAACAGCCGCGATCGCGCCATGAGCGCGGCATGCAAGTAATGTTGTACATGACAAGTCATGATTTCGATATTATCACTTGTCATTTATGTTCGTTACAGTCATGTCACTCAATACCAAATTTCGTGTATATCAAGCTAACGAAACAGCCGCGAGCGCGCCATGAGCGTGGCATGCAAGTCATGTCGCATATGACAAGTCATGATTTCCATATTAACACTTGTCATTTATGTTCGTCATATAGTCATGTCTCTCAATACCAAATTTGGTGTATATCAAGCTAACGAAACAGACGCGAGCGCGCCATGAGCGTGGCATGTAAATCATGTTGTTCATGACATGCACGTCATTATTTGCATATTACCACCTGTCATTTATGTTCGTCATACAGTCATGTCACTCAGTACCAATTTTGGTGTATATCAAGCAAACGAAACGGCCGCGAGCGCGTCATGAGCGTGGCATGCAAGTAATGTCGCACATGACAAGTCATGATTTCCATATTACCACTTGTCATTTATGTTCGTCATACAGTCATGTCATTCAATACCAAATTTGGTGTATATCAAGCTAATGAAACAGCCGCGATCGCGCCATGAGCGCGGCATGCAAGTAATGTTGTACATGACAAGTCATGATTTCGATATTATCACTTGTCATTTATGTTCGTTACAGTCATGTCACTCAATACCAAATTTCGTGTATATCAAGCTAACGAAACGGCCCGCGAGCGCGCCATGAGCGTGGCATGCAAGTCATGTCGCATATGACAAGTCATGATTTCCATATTAACACTTGTCATTTATGTTCGTCATATAGTCATGTCTCTCAATACCAAATTTGGTGTATATCAAGCTAACGAAACGGCCGCGATCGCGCCATGAGCGGGGCATGCAAGTAATGTTGTACATGACAAGTCATGATTTCCATATTATCACTTGTCATTTATGTTCGTCATACAGTCATGTCACTCAATGCCAATTTTGGTGTATATCAAGCAAACGAAACGGCCGCGAGCGCGTCATGAGCGTGGCATGCAAGTAATGTCGCACATGACAAGTCATGATTTCCATATTACCACTTGTCATTTATGTTCGTCATACAGTCATGTCATTCAATACCAAATTTGGTGTATATCAAGCTAATGAAACAGCCGCGATCGCGCCATGAGCGCGGCATGCAAGTAATGTTGTACATGACAAGTCATGATTTCGATATTATCACTTGTCATTTATGTTCGTTACAGTCATGTCACTCAATACCAAATTTCGTGTATATCAAGCTAACGAAACAGCCGCGACCGCGCCATGAGCGTGGCATGCAAGTCATGTCGCATATGACAAGTCATGATTTCCATATTAACACTTGTCATTTATGTTCGTCATATAGTCATGTCTCTCAATACCAAATTTGGTGTATATCAAGCTAACGAAACAACGCGAGCGCGCCATGAGCGTGGCATGTAAATCATGTTGTTCATGACATGCACGTCATTATTTGCATATTACCACCTGTCATTTATGTTCGTCATACAGTCATGTCACAGTACCAATTTTGGTGTATATCAAGCAAACGAAACGGCCGCGAGCGCGTCATGAGCGTGGCATGCAAGTAATGTCGCACATGACAAGTCATGATTTCCATATTACCACTTGTCATTTATGTTCGTCATACAGTCATGTCATTCAATACCAAATTTGGTGTATATCAAGCTAATGAAACAGCCGCGATCGCGCCATGAGCGCGGCATGCAAGTAATGTTGTACATGACAAGTCATGATTTCGATATTATCACTTGTCATTTATGTTCGTTACATTCATGTCACTCAATACCAAATTTCGTGTATATCAAGCTAACGAAACGGCCGCGAGCGCGCCATGAGCGTGGCATGCAAGTCATGTCGCATATGACAAGTCATGATTTCCATATTAACACTTGTCATTTATGTTCGTCATATAGTCATGTCTCTCAATACCAAATTTGGTGTATATCAAGCTAACGAAACAGACGCGAGCGCGCCATGAGCGTGGCATGTAAATCATGTTGTTCATGACATGCACGTCATTATTTGCATATTACCACCTGTCATTTATGTTCGCCATACAGTCACGTCACTCAATCCCAAATTTGGTGTATATCAAGCTAATCGAAACGGCCGCGAGCGCGCCATGAGCGTGGCATGTAAATTATACTTTTCATGACAAGTTAGTCATGATTTTCATGATATGACCAGCCATTTACGTTCGTCATACAGTCATGTTATGCCATACCAAATTTGGTATAAATCTCATTAACGATACGGCCAGGAGAGCACAAAGTCGTAGGCGGCTAGATAGATAGATAGCTAGATAGATACGCTCAAAGTCGCCGAAGTTCGCTAAGAAATGCTTCGCATTTAAAACTGGAACGAAGTGCTACCCTGCATCATCTATGCGTATAATACCGTGAAACGTGAGGCCACATGGTACTCTCCATCTTACGTGCTCTACGTTCGCTCTTCGCGCAGTTGTCTCGACAGTATATTACATTTTACGCTAGACGTGGAAACCTCGGTAGCCGAGCCGTTCTGCCGCGCATAAGAAGCTCGTCGCATCGCACGCCTCCGAACAATGGCATTTCAATAGCGTTCGAGGAAGAGTTACGACGCCTGCCATGCGCCCAGTATCTTATACTAAGGGCAGCTTTTTTGTAGCTATGGGCACCGGTCCGCAGTCTCCGTTTGCGCCTGAGGTTCTTGGCCCACTACTCAGGTGCATTCGTAATTTTTGAACGCCTCAGTGGCCTCACCTGCGTGATCTCTAGCGCCACAAGCAATGGTCGCCGCTAGAGCGAAACGCAGCTGACTCACGTCGCGCGCCTTACACTGTACTACCATTCTCGTCCAGTGGGCATCGTCGGCGAACAGGAAAGTGAAACGTGCTAGCTAATATTTGACGAAGAACGACGCCGGACTGGCTCACGAATGGTCCGTGAACTGTTCGTTGCTGAAGTACACCTCTGCATTGCCCATCTTGCAAATAAACGTGTTCCCTCGTCACAATATTGTTCGAAGCAAGCTCTAAAATTTTACACACAGATTAGCTCGCGCCTTTTTTTTTCTTTTACTCATAAAAAATTCGCAGGTTTCGGGGATTTTTGTTCTCTCTTCTTGGGCACGGTGGCACTTCAGGCATGCCGACGTCTGATAACGCGTTCATCTTCCTTGTGCAGTTTTTCCTGAGCCTGCCTCTCGCCACCGGTGGGGGGCAGCTTGCGATCCGGGCAGAGCACTACGGCGCAAGCTCACAGTGTGGCGTACTGCCATGCGTCAACAATCTCGTCCTGTACGTCAATGGAGCTGTTGCCTCATCATTCGCTGTTACCCATCCTGATTCTCATTGCGCATGATCAGCACCGAGCACCACCCATCAGCTCACCTAGAAAAGCTCTTGCAGCGCACTCAACGCTTCTTGGGCACGGTGGCACTTCAGACATGCGGACGTCTGATAACCCGTTCGTCTTCCTTGCGTAGGTGAGGAAGAAATACGGAAAATGTATACGCTCTGACGATCCTTTTTTTGCTTGTGTTACCATGCTTACGGCTTTCTTGTATGCAATGTTGTGTTAGGATCTTTTTTGCTAATTTTACTGCTCTTAGGGACACACATCGAGACTAACCTGAGACCTACGCAAGATCAAATCGCAAATGCATTAAAAAATCGCCGCGGATATTAAGTTTATCGAGGGAAAACGGCTTGTCGATATTGATAAAAAGCTGGACGCTTCATCAAGACTCGAAGAGAAGGTTAGTCTCTGTCAGTACGAGCTTGTCAGCATGAAACGCGCATATGAATTGCTTGGAAAGAAAGGTCTGACCTAGAAAATAGAAGTAGGCAGTCGAACTTAATTGTTTATGGTCTACCTGAAGTTGACGGAAAGACGAGTAAAATTCTTGAACAAAGCAATGAATAAGACTATCGTTCAGGACACCCTCGGCCTAGAACGGGCTTCTATCGAACGAATACACAGCCTAGGACGAGCGGAACGAAATAAAAATAGACTAGTCGATTTCAAGTTGCTAGATTTTAGGCCGAAATCATCCATACTTCAGAAGCGGATACGAACTGAAGAACACCAGCTTCTCAATCGGAGAACACTTTTAGCCTAGAATCCGAGACATCAGGCGAAAGCTATGGAACAGTGCCAAAAAAAATCGAGAAAAGAAGTAGAAGGTGTCGCTAGTGTTTGAAAAATTATTCATTAATAACCAAGCCCTTATCTGGGATGAAGAAAAGAACGGCAAGATTCTCGTCCAAAAAAAAAGGACGAGGTGCCATCAAGGCCGCAAACTCACCAAGCTCGTCTACACACAAAATCCAAGCCCTGACTATATTCACTGTTAACGCGAGAAGTGTTCAAAACAAAATAGATGCTCTTGAAAAGCTTCATAGAGAATACAGTCCTAATGTAGTAGGTGTCGCAGAAACATGGCTTTCTTCCGAGATATCTGATAGTGAAGTTGTTCCTCCAAATTATTCCGTTATCCGTAAGGGTAGACGTTCTTGTGGCGCGGGCGTCGCTCTACTCATAAAGAAATGCCATTCATATGTATCGCTTCCAGATGTAGCAGATGCTGAGGCAATTTTCTGCCGGATTGCGTAGGATTGAAAACTGGGCAAGTTGGTAACGATTCATAGCTGCTAGAGGTAAAACAGCACAAAATAACGAGGACTGAGAAAAGGGTGGACACAACACAAGCGCTGACTTTCAACTGAAAATTTTAATTGAAGGAACAACAAAATATTTTATAACTGCGCATGCTCTTACAAGTCAAGTAAACTCATGACCCTCCTAGG
Source organism: Rhipicephalus appendiculatus (assembly GCA_030522465.1). Classification (NCBI taxonomy): domain Eukaryota; kingdom Metazoa; phylum Arthropoda; class Arachnida; order Ixodida; family Ixodidae; genus Rhipicephalus; species Rhipicephalus appendiculatus. The sequence continues at coordinate 27,220 of JALIZH010026017.1, read as the reverse complement.
TACAAGGCAACGTGTCTTAACACCTCTAGCGATAACAATAATCTAAAAACGAAATTTTCTTATCCTGCAGGGCTAATGAAGGCTGACCAACACAGTTACGTTCTGCCTTCTGAATTCTGTGGGCCTCGAAGATTTCCCGTGTCAACTGATCGAGGTGGAGAAAAAATTCTCATTCGAGGAAATTCCGCGGTGCAGTCCGCACTGACTATCACAGAAAGTTTTCTGGAGGGTACGGGGCTTCGTCTCTCCCCCTCCAAATAGGAGTTGCTTCTCTACAGACCGGTTCGGCGCGGGAGGAGGCCCCACTCACCGCTTGATCAGGTACACATTGCGCTAACCACAAGTGATGGGCAGTCGATTCCTAGAGTCAACTGTATTCGGGTGCTAGGCTTCCTTCTTGAATCTAATGGCAGAAACTCACAGGTTTTGGCCCGCATCACCTCCAAGACAGAGAGCATGCTTAGGCTAATATTAAGGGTCTCAAACCGCAGGGGAGGGCTGAAGGAAAGCAATCTCCTTCGGCTCTACCACGCGTTCCTCATGAGCCACATTAATTACGTGGCATCAACGCTAAATTGGTCTAAATGTGAGGAGGCTAAACTGGACACTTTAAGTGCAAAAAAGTATCAAAGGGGTGCTATGACTCCCCATGAGCACCGGCACGGACAGGCTTATGAGCCTAGGCATGCACAACACCCTCTCGGAGGTGATTGAGGCACAGACACAAACTCAGGTCGCGCGGCTCTCCTCAACAAAGGCTGGGAAGCGTCTCCTACAGTCGTTGGGATGCCATCATACGGCCAGTGCGGAACAGAAGATCTTTTTATCACAAGCAATGAAGGGTACATACGAGGTGGCACCCTTCCCGCGCAACGTTCATCCTCAGTACAATGTTGGACGGCGAAAGGCACAGGGCAAAGTCGCTGCTTGATTTGGTTGCTAAATCCGCTGAAAAGGTGGCTTTCATCGATGCGGCGCAGTCTGGCCGCTCCGACAGCTTTGCGGCCGTGGTGGTTGATCATCGCGGTCGCGCACTCAACTCTGCTTCAGTTAAGAAGGTGTCTGCCTCCGTAGCAGAGCAGGTAGCGATTGCTCTAGCGATGAAGGACCCTTCACGTCCTGAGATATTTACTGACTCCAGCAATGCCGTCCGAGCCTTTGCCTCAGGAGTGTTCTCCAGGGAGGCTGCTGCTATTCTCAGGTCAAGGGATGTAGTAGGATTTCACACAATTACCTGGTTCCCGGCGCACATGGGCTCAGGGGTTCATCCAACTGTTCCCAACGTCAATGAACTTGCCCATAACCGTGCGCGAAAAATCACGTGCCGCGGCGGTCCGGGCGGGTACGGAGACGGGTTCGCGGAGAGCTTCAGGGATCCACTTGGCACCTTTCACGAAGTTACTTCACATTATCAACTGTCAAGGCGGGAGGTACCCCCTCCCGCATCCAAGCTCACTAGACCGCAGTCGTCGGCTCTCCGGATGCTGCAGGCAGGTTCGTTCCCGTCTCGTAGCACGTTCAGTCACTTTGCTGAAGGCATAAATCCAGGAATGCCCTAGCTGTGGGGCGGGTAATCTTACACTCGCTCACATGCTCTGGCAGTGCCCGGCGTTACGTAGCGCGAAGTTCAGCACAGCTCAGGACTGGGAGAAGGCCCTTAAAAGCTCCGAGCTCTCAGTCCAGGAGGCCTGCGAACGGGCGGAGGGCCATGGTGTTCCAGTACCGGCGTGGGCGCGGCCAGCAACTGCGGGGGACCCCCCTTCGGGGGGTGTCGGATCGGGGTTCTGCAGGACCAAATAAAGTTTATTTCACCTTCACCCGCAATCTCGGCAGTGCATTGCCAAGTACGTCGAGCAAACATTACCTCTCAGAGCATTTTGATGCTCCCTCAGTCACGAATATACGCATCGCCCCGACTGACCAACGTAAACACTTCCACACATGAAGGGCATGCTGTACGCAACGCCAATGGCACATGGCACGGAAACATTCTTGTGCTTAATGAAACATGAATTCTTCACCAATGGACCTTTTTCCGCACGTTCTCGCACCGCTACGCAAACATTTCCAACTTTATTCTTGGCTGCGAAAACAACTTCAATGCCATGACGCGATCCCACCTTCTTTAGCCTATGCGAGAGTTGGTGAACACATGGTAAAACGGCAAATTTTTTTTTCTTTTCCTTTTCTTTCGCTGGTGCTGCGTCTTTACCTTTCAGGTTACACTTCAACTCTAGCATAAGCTTCTCGCAAGCCAGCAAAACAACACCGTCCGGATAACTGGCTTCTTTTAGCCTCAATATTGTGACCGATCACTCGCTGGCATCTTATGGTCACAGGATTTGGATTATTGCAGACCTTGGCGTGGCAAAGGCGATACCGTTTTTTGTGATTATGGAATGGGCAGAAGCGAAGGAAAGCAGGGGCTTTGAACTACGGGGGGTAGTATTCCCAACATAGTTGCCTATCACAAAAGGTCAAGTGTAAGTCCAAGAACTACAACAGTCCTTGCGACCACATTTCACATGTGAATTTTAAACCAAGAGCTTTCTCCCTAAAGATTTTCAGAATATTAATCACATTGTTCGTGAAGTTTCTCCTATCTACGAAAATGATGAAGTCGTCGATGTACCTGTGTACTCTTCTCGCCAGCCCGATCAGGTTAACTTCAATAGCCCTGTCGACCTTGCCGAAGTAGATATTGCTGAGAACCGGCGCCACTTTTGAACTGATGCACACCCCTGGCTTCTGTACGTAGACACCCCCCTTCCCACCCTATGAAGGTGGACTTAAGGTAGAACTCTAGAAGGTCAAGGAAACCTTCCACTGAAATCCCACATTGGTTTCTAAAACATTGCTCATCATTATCATTCATTATACACTCCTTCACAATTTCTAGTAACTGGTCTTGAAGCAAAGAGTAAAACAAGTCTTGCACATCCAGGCTGAATGCAGAACAACTGTCCTGTTGACGATCCCCAAGGTAGTCCACCAGAGTCATAGAATTCGGTACGAGAAACGGCTCCGTTATAGTAAGACATTCGAGCTCTCTTTGCGGGTAACCGGAAACGACTTGAAGCCAGGCGCCTCGCTCAGAAACAATGGCACGGAATGGCATGTCCAACTTGTGTGTCTTGACTGTGTAGAATATGTCCATCAGAAGCCATTTTGTCTTTTCAGCGTCACCAGCGACGGCTTTCAGGTTGAGGTGGTTCAGTGGCTCGAGGGAACGCTGCTTAATCTTGGCTGGCTTCTCTTTTAGCGAAACATTTTGTTCCTTGTACGTTGCCTATAAGTGCCCATAAATGTCTATTTTTCAAGATTGGTGCCTATTTGAACACTATTTAACCCCAAGTTTCGCTTTCCAGTAGAGCTGGAGACCGTTTTCATGTTTGCCGGCAACAGGAACTGTTCGGAACTCTTTCATCCTAGTTTTCTAGTTCAACCTACACCCGGAGAACAATAAACCGGTATAGCAGCAGTGAAATGAAACGCGCCGGCCACTATACGCCACCGCACTGACATGGCACAAGCGGTTGACGAATGCGAAACCATATAGAGCCGTCAGGGAAAAGTAGAGAGAGGAGCAAAAGAAACGAAAATTTAATGTGCATGTAGCTTTTGTTTTGTTTGTAACTTACTTCTTAAGGTGTTCAACAACAGGGGAGAAAATTACCCTTTAGACTCGATTAACCCGGCCAATACGAGGCATTACTCCCTTCTGGTCTTTTAGCGGTCAGTCTTTTCCCTTTTGTGCTGCTCTTCTCAGCCACGCGAGAAAAGAAAGAGTCCCAGGAGTGTGTTGATTCGACAGTGAACCCTTGAGTCACCATGCCATAGAAAACAGCAGAGACCGTATTATGCAAACCGTGCGTGTAAAAGGACAATATCACGACTAAGTTTACTTATCGGCGCCTTTGTGCTATCATAAATAATAGCATATTTACAGCAGAGCTGCTATGGTCGATGTTTGCCGCTTATCGTGGATAGAAAATGATCATCATCATTAACCAGCACGCGCTCAATCACCGTCCAAGCACTCGGTACAGCTGGTGAGCAGGAGAAGCTACAACGTGTGGACCCTAATGGGTGTGTGCCGCCCGTGTGTTCCTTTTATATGCGAAGCACCTATTTGACTAGGCTGTGTAACGCTGTCCCTCCGTGCGTACGGACGAAACGCGCCGCAACGCGCTCTTCTCGCCGCAGGTGTTGGAGCGGTGCCTAGTAGGTCACGCCGCAGCTGCGCGTTGACGTCACGCTCCCCTCGCAGTGCGCGCTGACGTCACTCTCTCCCTCGCCTGCCGCGCGCTCGCCGGAGCGCCCGCAGCTGCCGCCTGAGGCGCAACAAGACCTACGCCAGCCATCGCTTCAAACGAATCTTCCAGCGCTCACCGCAGCACCTGCGTTCGCGCCGTTCAACCCGTGACGCCACCCGTGCGCAACGCTGCTGCTTCGCATCCCATCAGGGTTCCCTTTGGGAAGATGGTGTAAATTTATATTAATTTTCACTGGACCACTGTGATGAGTAGTGGTATTTGCCCAACTCCTGTGGCATATAAGCGCTCTAGGAGTTTTACTGCCGAGCTGTTATGGTCGAGTATTTGCTTGTGTCGTAGCTAGAAACAAAGAAAAAAAGCGAAATAGACAGAAAGAAAGAAAGAGAAGAAATGGTGAAAAAGTTACGAGGCGAGACAACGACTACAGAGAGAGAGAAAGACATAGAAAGAAAGAGAAACAGAACAAAGAAAAAAGGAAAGGCAAGACAAACAGAAAAAGACAAAAAGACAGAGAAACAAATAGACACAGAAAGAGATAGAGAAACGCAGGCTTGAACAACAGATAAAAAGTGGGGTAAGCATAGCCATATACAGTATAGTATAGCAAGGGGAACGTAAAAGCCTAGCCGAGTGAGGACCAGCTAGGTTGCCGCCAGCTCTCGTGACCGAGCCTTGCGCGACTTAGCGGAAGATGTGCTAATTTTTGGCTTACCTGTCGTAGGCACAATTTGCGTACGCCTTTGTTCTGAAATTATTTCCACTCATGTAAAACATTATTGTACCTACATGGAAGGCGATAGAGGCATAAAACTTGTCTTTCCTGCCCTATTTCAGGCGCCTAAAACGCCCTTGTTTAAATGTCTAAAATATTTTGGCTTCAAGTAATCACCAGTGACAGGCGCGCACATCCGGTTAGGCAGCGTTGCGCTATTGAAGGCATGTATGTGGGGCGAGACAGGCAGATGGCATGAGCGCATCTTTCTCTAATGATGAGGCTTCAATCATCAACAGTAGCACCACTGCTCGCGGTTAATTAGGCACCGACAGTTCATGGAACAAGTTTTATTATGCAGTGCCAGTTGTCGGCAAGCACCCACTTGCCGGTGAAGTGATCAGTTTTTATTTTGCCGGCAAAGGTTTAGTATACTCATGTCCTCATAACTGAAGTTGCGAGCGATTTGTAAATTTCCGTCCAACTCAAGTGCTGCTTATACAATTCCAAGTTTTGCGAATAAACTTTAAAATTTGTCGCTCTTCGCTTTCAATGTGGCGTAGACTCTCGTTAGCTCGCTTTGGCGAGACGTTTGCGCTTCCATCTAACATACTTCAACGCCACGTAGCCCTATGAGTTACACATCCAACGCGGGGCCATGATCTTTGAACGCGATGGCTGTGGGTATATTGAAGGTACAATTACATGTAAACATTTCTTGGACTGTAATTCTGGCAGCCATATGTAGAGCTAACACAAGAAGGAAATGCAGCTAGTAACCGAGCAGCGCCGTGCTACGCGAGAGAGCTATAATAAAAATGCAGCTGTTTTAGCCAGAGCCTAGCAGACGACAAAAGCCAAATCCCCCATATTGAGTCACCGGAGCGCGGTTCGTAGAGTCGCCATCGGTGGGGCACGAGGCGAATAAACAGTCTCTCTCTCCAAAGCACCCTGCATCGGCGGCCAGCAGAAACAAGCGAGGCGAGTGAAAATGACTATTTATCGCATTAATTGTCATTCCCTTCTCCTCGGCTACATTAATTCAAATGCGAGTCTTAAGCAACGACTCATTGTAAAGGTTCTGATGTCAGGCGTTCAGCACTGAAGTTTACGAACTCGGCGACGGGGATACGTGCCGGCTCTTTGGTCACCAGTTTCAATTCAAGTATGTATCTTTCATAGGTCGGCGAACTCACTCATGAGTCGACTCACTCGAACTCACTCAGACTCAAATTGAGCCGTGAGTCTGAGTCTGGGTGAGTCCCGGTTAGTGATATTTTGGTGCGTTTGAGTCCGAGTGAGTCCGGTTGAAGTAAATTTTCGTGAGTGTGAGTCCGAATGAGTTCGGCTCGGGAAAATTTTGGTGAGTCCGAGTCCGAGTGAGTCCAAAGCGCAAGATATATTTCTTGAGTGAGTCTGAGTGAGTTCCACTTTTTTTACCGACCTATTGTTATATTTACTCATCTTCAACATTACTATCCGCCTTCCCTGGATTCACGTTTATACTTATGTCTACTCACACGTATTCCAAAGCAGTGCCTTTCATACACCATTTCATTATTTATTGATCAGAGGCGCGAATTACGTAGGGGAGTGCCTTGACTTCCCCCCTCGCCCAACTTGCCAACTCTTCCAAGGAAGTTCTTGATAAATATATCTTATGTTGTCGTGTCTTTCAAGAAATATGACCTTACTGGTTTACGAGCACTCATAACTCGTATTCGAATGTACTATATCAAAATGCGCCACGAAGAGCACCGGTTACTTAAGATATTGCTGTTGTAGAGCATTGACACCATGGTCGAAAAAGATAATCCTAGGCTAATGGACTCATGAGTCGACTCACTCGGACTCACTCAGACTCAGATCGAGCCGTGAGTCTGAGTCTGAGTGAGTCCGGGTGAGTAATGTTTTGGTGAGTTTGAGTCTGAGTGAGTCCGGTTGAAGAAAATTTTCCTGAGTGTGAGTCCGAGTGAGTCCTGCTAATGAAAATTTTGGTGAGTGTGAGTCCGAGTGTGCCCTATGCGCAAAATATATTTCATGAGTGAGCCTGAGTGAGCTCCACAAGTTTCGCCGACCTATGGTATCTTTGCATGCCAGTGTATCCAGAGGGCAGCTTCCTTTAAAGCCAGAAAACCTTTCCTTTTTTTCTTCTGGCGGAAAAATAGATGCGAGACTGATCGACTATGTCACCATATTTTCGCCTACTTACGTGATAAAACTTTGAAGATTTTTTACTGCTTTTTCACTATTTCAGGCGAATTCTGGTGGCGCTCGCTCACCTCTTCCTGCGCTCTTTATTGCGACAGCGTTGCGGCAGTGAGAGTGTGTGCGCACTCATATCAAGCCATATGTTCACGTTTACCGGCTCATGTTAGACGGAACATGCTTGCTCCATTCACTGAGAAAGCTTTTGTGAACATTGCTTCATGTAGCTGACCGAATTTACCGTGGTATACGTATAAGCTTTCACCTTGAGGGTGAGTATGGACCTATTTATTTATTTTACGACATGGCTTTGTATGTTTTCAGTAAAGTCATCTCGATGGCCTATTGACTGTCTACTTATCAGTGTGTGAACTAAAAATGATACTTACGACATGTCCTGACGGTTGTGTGAGAATCAAGAGTGAGGCAGGCCCAATTTATCACCCTTCTTTGTGCACTCTTCTTCCTCCGCCTTGGGGCACCTTGGATGATCTGTTCATGAAAGAATTGTTCAGCTCAGAGCCCGAGCGGAGAGAGATTTTCCTTCTCTTCGTCCGGCGCACACGCGCATGGTTCAAGGGGCTGGCCATATGCATGTAGCAATATATATATATATATATATATATATATATATATATATATATATATATATATATATATATATATATATATATATATATATATATATATATATATATATATATATGTATGTATGTATGCATGTATGTACACACTAAACAAAAATAACCAGAAAAAAACCAAAAACTGGAGTAAACTGCTTGTCCTCTAGCGCACTACCTTTTCTGGGTTTTTTTTTACTACGTACCAGTCGAGGTAAAAATTTACTCTCACGCTAGTCGAGTTTTTGAGCGTAGAAACGGTAGTAATTATTTACCCCGCCGAGGTTTTCAGCGAGTATAGTTGGAGTAATTTTTTACTGCCGCTACAAGGTTTTTAGGGTGATTTCTGAGTTATTTCTAGTGGTACAAAAAAAAATAATAAAAAGTGACGGCTGTGATCGGACCATAAGCCAACTCATTTATTAAACATCAAATGACGCGGAATTGACGACATATACAAACACACACACACACACAACCAATGCAGAATAAAACATCACCTGAACGGACCGCTCGCGTTACTCAACCGTACTTCGACCACCCGGTATATATAGGCACCGCATTTGACCCGCCATGTAGTGCCGGTGGGAGAGCTACTTTTGGCATCCTTGAACAATAAAGTTTCATAGCGCACGCGTAAACTTAAGGTGGGTTGCAAGTCACCATGAGTCACACCGACCTCTTAGCATAAACCCTCCCGATCTTACCTTTTTTGATTATCCAATTATTAGCTGGCACTGCAGCCTGTTGGCCCACACGCGGTAGCAGTGCTCACGCACAACTCCACAAAATATACCTAAGCACACACAAACCATGGCAGCTCAATAATTTTCATTGAGTGGCAGTACACAAACACAGTAGCAGCACATATTCAGGAACGCCGGCGAAGAAGAGCGGTGCCGCGCCTGTACCGGCTTCAGACCAACGGCGTCGCTAGGCCTTTTCGAGGAGCACGGCTATGCGATGAAAGACAGCTGGCGATCACAGAATGCACCTCCTGTGCAATTTTCGTCGTCGTTATTTTAGACAGCAATGAAAGATACGTCTCCGCTATTCGCGGCGTCTTACGGATCGATGTACTCACAACGAACGAGACGGCTCACCGTCCGTGTTTTTCTCCGTGCTCAACGGTGGCCATAGCTGGTTCCGTATGCCTTGTATCGGTGCCCACCTTCGATCGAGATGTTTGACAACGGTTGGCGCATGCTGCGGACAATTCCGGCTGCACTTTACTACAGCAGACATTGCTTTCTGTGAAACAAAATCTATGCGACGCTTGTTTCACCTGCTTCGGCGACGCACTCACACTGGCCGGCTCGGTGCCGACGACGTATCGAAGCCTTTTTCCTATCGCTTCGGAGTTGTAACTGGTCACTCTCCAGGAAGCAACTACGGACGATCACACCAGCTTGATGTTGTTACCGCTGGCAGTGTTCTTCGTAGCTCTTCGCGATTCAGCACGGAAGCGAGGTATCTGCGACGTCCAGGTTCGGAGGCTCGCGCTCGTACGCGCACGGCCGCTCGATGATAGAAGAAACACGTGAGATCCAGGTGAGCTTGCCATCAGCGCAACGAGACACATACAGCGCGAGCTTCTGACACTCGCCAGTCTCCAGGGCCACTAAACAACATACGCCAACGATTTGCGAAAATCTGCAAGACGGCTTTCCAGCAGCTTTTTTTTTTTTTTTTTTCGAGCACGCCCTTTCGTTCACAGAATGCTTTCCTCGCTCGTTTTGCTTCAGCAGCACCCAGTTCCAGTGAAAGTGCATGCACTGGGCACCAAATGGGGGAGGTCGAGCGACCGTGCACTGGGGGTCAACCACGAAGCGCGACAATGCCATACCAATCTTTGAAAAAAAAAAAAAAGGCATTTGTGGGGTTCGCATACCTTCACTGGAACTGAGAGCGTCACTCGGTGGGGGGGAAAAAGCCGCCGAAGCAGCTGCAGCTTCCAGTCACGTGATAATAAACTCTCACATCGTGGTTAAAAGTCACGTGACAGAAAACTCCCCACGTAGTAAAACTGGATTGTGACATCCTTTTACTACGTCCCTGAAAGGTGGTGGTAAAACTATGTCATGTACCGCCTTTTACTCCAACATGAGGTAGTAATTTTAAACGCGAGGGAGTTTTCAGAGGTCATGAGCCGCAAAAACCCCAATCTCGGATAGTTTTTGCTTACAGTGTATGTATATGTGTGTGTGTGTGTGTGTGTGTTTGTGTGTTTGTGTGTGTGTGTGTGTGTGTGTGTGTGTGTGTGTGTGCGCGCACATACACACACACAAACACACGCGCGCGCGCGTTGCATAACCCGACAGACCAAGCATATTAACGAAGGGGCTCAACCTCAAAAATGAACCACAGCAATAGCACTTCCTTCTCTGATGAACATACTGATAAGCAACTAACAGCGTCTCTGTTAGCCATTTACACCGCTTCAATTATTTTTTCCGGTGAGCCGGCCGTAATTTTTCGCCATTGAATGCGCGTGGCTGAGCAGGGGCTAGCAACCATAGCGTGCGCAATGCGTGGCGAGATGACCTGAGAAGGCAAGTTTTTCGATGTTTTACCTGTGCTGTCGCAAGCGATCATTCATGCAGCTGCCTGTCTGGCCTACATTCACCATTCGTGTGACATTTTGCCCTACTGAATTAATACTGTACTATAGCGCTCAGTATGAGCTACACCGCGGGAGCGCGGGGCCAAGCGCACTGTTATGTTCTGCAGTGGCCCCGATCGTGACATATTTTCGACTTATCAGGGGAGTGTTTAGCTGTTCTTTTGAGCGCGCATCGCCTTCCCTTGCTTTCACGCTTGCCCTCGTTTTTCGACGTCATGATATCAGCTTCGAAAATGATAACTGCCGCGTGGTTTGATACATAAACTTCAAATTTTTCTTCAGTAAAGCTAAATAAATGGCAAAACGTTCCTTCAAATAAATGAAGCCGAGGATGAAATCAAGCAATTGGGAGTGACGCGCGCTCACAGGAACAGCCAGACTCTCTCCCAATAACTCTAAAATATGCCACGATCGGCGCCACTGTACAACCTTGCAGTGCACTGGGCCACGCGCCCGCGCGGTGTAGCTCGTACTGAGCGCGATAGTACTACCAACTAACCAATCAGTCTGTTTTTAAACACGCTGAACATAATCATTACCTGACGTGCATCAAACACGCACCTGCACCTAAAGCTCTAAAACAACCTCTAATATAGCTCATGCAGGCCAAGCCGGCCTGCATGAGCTTCCATCCGGTTACGCAATTTACGACTCGCTCCAGGACTGAGCTATGGCCTAGAAGTTTAAGGTCACGGTCAAGCTCGGGTCCGATGTGCTATAGCAGACTCTAACTATGCACGGGCACAGGCATGCTTCTTGGGCATGCTGAAGGTAAATTTCAACGCCCCGATTGTCGTCGTCGCCGACGGCCGGAGGCATACCGTCCAGTGTTGTTGGCGGGCTCCTTTCCAACGCAAAATCGAAAGGCGTCACGTGCGTTGTTTCTTGCACTGCGGTGTTCTTACCGAAGGTAGTGTACGGAAGAATGGTCCCGGATCTTGAGTTCGATGTCGACGTACTTTTCCAGCTTGTCCACGCGAGCTTTATTCAGACGATTAATAAGTCCGCTCATCTGTGGCTGGTAGGTAGCCGTAAATGGGTGGCATTTCTGACTATGTTGCGCAATCACTTGCGTTAGGTTTGCCGTAAAAGCGGCACGTAAGTCAGTGATTAGGGCTTCAAAGGTAGCGTAATGCAGCAATATGCTCTCGACGAAGAATTTCTCTACTTCGGCGGCACTATATTTAGGCAGGGCCCTGGTTTTGCCTTAGCAGCTAAGGTTATCTGTGGCTGCGATGATGAGTTTCCCGTTGACGACAATGGGGAACTTCAACCAGGAAGCTGTCTTATGACCGAATGGGCATATAGCCGTCAATGGGAACCTTCGAAAATTATTTTCTTTCTTAAAACAAAAATTGTAATGATAAAACTTGCCATATAAGAAGAACTGTTCATTTGCTTTCGATTGAGCTATAAAGCTGATTTTTTAATTGGAGCACCACGTGGTGCAAATTGCGTCACAATGTGGACAAAAATGACGATTTTCTGAAATTCGTGATTTTTTCCCGTAAAGTTTGGAAACTTGAGGGGTCTGAAAATATATTTTGCGCAAACTATATCTTCTGTGGATTAAGTATTTATTGCTCAGATATTCATTCAAGGCAAAATATTGCAATGCAAAAAAATGCAAACATAGAACATTTTGGCTAAAGTCTTGGAGGCTTACATGGCAGAAAACTGGCACTAATATTATTCGGCTTGAAGCGCCTTACACAAACACCTTTGCTTAATGTGTAAACCAGATATGGTGTAGAAACAACAAACGATACTCTTAGAATAAATTTTCTCACAAACAACACCCAGACGACATTCTGGGAAATTCAGAAGGCACCCACGTGGCCAAAAAAAATTTTTTCTCTCAGTAATATTCTAGCTATTCATTGCTTTCAATGCAGCAAATAAGCACGATTTTTTTTTTCGATTACATTTGAGATGGTCGCCAAAATGGCTGGGACTTTTGGCGTGGATGACCCACTTATGAGATCACAACAAGGGTCGTTTTTGCGCCGTAGTTGTCTACCGTCGCCACCGCCGCCGATGTCCGTAACCAATATCGCACGAAATAAGAAAAAAACTAAATAAATAAAAGCACCCACGACAGAATGGGAATCGAACGCGGGTCTCCTGCGTGGCAGCCCAGCACTCTACCACTGAGCTACGCCGCTGCTTTTTTTTTCTTTAATGCATGGAAATAATGCCATCAAGTCTTGTCATGCACTCCAATACAATTCACTGTTTCAGAGATACGCTCACATGCCCACATGCATAAAAGGCACATTTCACACAGTCCAAAGAATCTTCAAAAGTCCGGTAAACAAACACAAGCGTCCAGAAGTCCAACCTTGAAGCTGCGGTGAAACTGACCCTATGCAGGCTTCATGTCGTGTAAGGAATCGCGTTAACGTGTGTTGTAAAGCGTTTTAGAACAGTAAAGTAACAACCAGGCGTCACACAATACGAATTGCGTAACGAGTGGGTCGTTCAATGCTCCAACCCATTACAAAATGGCATAATTCTTCATCGTCGTCAGCCACAGCATCAACAAAGTGCACATAATGCGTTACAAATGTGTAGGGGGTACCGCGCTTTTCCGAAGAATGACGAATAATGGCATAGTAGAGAGGCTTCCCCACTACACAAAAATTATGATTATTTATGGCGTAGTGGGTACCATGCAAGTGTGCTTGTAGTAATTGCCTCAGAATGTTTAAAAAATGCTCTAGAAATGCCGCTCTTCCAGCTTTCGCTGCGACTGTGCTGCGCGTTCCACGCAGGCCTGATGGTTTTTTTTTTTTTTTTTTTTTTTTTTTTTTTTTTTTTTTACCATGGGCTGAGGGGAAGTTCCCGATGGGTGTATTTTTTATGAGGGTCTGGGTGAGCTCTGAAATGGCTGAAGACATGGCCCAAGAAAACTAGGTCTCCTTGCGCGAAGTGACACTTTTCCGGTTACAGGGTAATTCAGAATAACTTGATAGTTTGCCTCTCTCAAACCACCTAAGGGGATCGTCCAAGTTCTCGAAAAAAAGACGTCAGCCGAGTATACGAAAGAGGATTCCCACTTTAGGCTTGCCAATACTCTGTCCAGTACGAGTTGCAACGTCGCTGGCGCCGAGAAAATGCCGAACGGCATGACCTTGACCTCAAACAGCTCGTGTAGCGTGATGAAGGCGGTTTTCTCTCCATCCCTGTCGTCGACTTCAGCTTGCCAATCGACAGTCTTCAAATCCACTGACGAGAAATACCTTGCGTTGCACACCCAGTCCAACGTGTCGTCTATCTGGGGAAAGGGGGAGGGAATAGACGTTCTTGGTCGACAATAATTGTCGCAGAACCCTACACGGACCCGAACTTCACCGATAGTACGGGTGACGTCCACGGGACTCACGAGCGGCTGCGTGGTTGTATCATGCATCCTTTCATCGACTTGTAGCTTCAGCGCTCCGTGACTGCGGGCAGAAACTCTGCTCTGTCACCAGATTTGAAAACTTCCCGTCACCAGATTTGAAAAGTTCTGTCATTATATGCCTTGAAATATACCGTTCGCCAACGAAAGTTAGTGGACGCGCTCCAAAACAGGACTGAGTAGGTCTAGCACACGCTTCGCTGGGCAAATCTGCAGATCATCAAATGGCAGCTTTATGTGAAGTCTGAAGACTGCGAAACATGATGTCTATTTCTCAAGTTTCAGTCGAGCTTATGAATGCACTTTCAACTATTTTTGGTTTTACATATGCTTGAGGGTCGAGAGAACAATTTTCAAGTAACACAAAATAGTTATTAAAAGCGCCCAGCAACAGCCAATGCCGTGCCCTCATATTCCAAGAGCAAGAGAATGTCCACTGTCCCAACTTTGAGCAAGACCGCCGGACTCTTCAGTGTGCCTTGAGAAGACTGGATGATCGATCCCTTTACTCTGGAAAAGATCTTGGGTGCATGGTCTACAAGTTCATCAGCAGAAAGCCACACGAGCCCTTCTACAATTCTTGAAGGCAGCAGCATCAGCTGAGCGACCGCCTGTGTGAAACCTTGCACTGTGTGTGTCGTGTGCAATGTGCATCTACTTCTCTCTCTCTCTCTCTTTCTCTTTTCGCCGCCATTCCCCTCTCCCCACGTGTGAGTATAAACTGGACGTAGTCTAGTTAGCCTCCTACCTTTCTCTATTCATTCTCTCTCTCTCTCTGTACATTCTCTAGGCTCTTGAGTTTCATGCAGTAAGCTATTTAGCTTTTTCCAGGAGGCACCGGTTCGCTATATCCTTTGGGCTGGAAAAAATTTTGTTTACTATACTGTGTGTTTGCTGCCCTTGAAAACACTGACTTTATTCCGGAATTGCTGCAAACACTTTTAAGTCTCCGGCTTCTCTTGTGTTTAATGACTGTTTGAAAACAGTATCTTTTTGTTTCAGCAATTTCAACGCACTGTGATTAATATGTGGTTTCCTTGCTTTTTCTGGCTTTTTTTTTTTGCTTTACGTTTAAATGATTTTACGTACGCGCTCTTAAAAGCGGATACAAACAACTCGTATGCTTTCATTGATTTGTCACAGTGCCTTTCGTTATACACGTCTTGACAGTTTACCCACAAGATTTTGTTGCGAAATTTGTCAAGTGTGAATGGTTTAACCCTTTGTGCGGCAGTGGGACACATACGTCCCACTTTTTCCGTCTACAGAAAAAATTTTTTCTCCCACATCACCCGTTGCAATTAGCGCAACATTAAGGCAATCATATCTTACCTAAGTCTTCGCTAATCTCGAAAAAAAATTCCTTTCCGCGCTTTCGAAGGGCGGATGTAGTGTTACAATAGCGTTGAATTTCGGTCAATTTTTTTTGATCGCTTCTGAATTTTCCTCTTCTTCAGATACATAGAACCTACCAATCTAAATGTCGGATAATTTCCTCTTTTTTCTGGTTTTTGAGAGAGGGGCGATCTTAGCTTCCAGTCATCACGTGTTTTTGTAAATTTTCGAAATGACTTGACCGATAAATGGATCCGATCAATCCCCTGCAAAAATTATGCCGCTAATCCCGTAGCGCAATTGCTGATATTAATGCGTGGAAATATTTTTCTTGATATCATATACCTCTTGAAATGTTGGCACATGTTCGGGGATAACATCTGTACTCGACAATTTCGACAGCAAAAGCAAAAAGGATAGCCAAACGGGAAAAAAAAAGTGGTTGATGCATGCAGTGAAGTAAGCTTTACAGGAACATACCACAGCGCTTTGAAGGCTCAAGAGATGCCACTGCAGGCGGCGTTCTCCTGCTGAAATGAGGTCCGCCTACAACTTTTCTCATCACAACTTTAGAAGTGATACTCTGTGCCACTAGCTTCGGCCGTTTCATCCCAAAATTCCCGTTGATGCAATCGCGAGATGGTGCCTTCATGAGGCAGTGGGACAGTGTTTTCCCACTTTTTGAAAACACTCTCATGAGTCAGTGGGACATATATGTCCCACTTTTTTTCAGTAAAGTACTGGCTCGATTTTGATGAAATTTGTTTCATACTATTTCTTTCTAGTTTATATCAATAAAGCATAGCCGGTTTTTATATCACCATGTCAAAAATATAGGACGACCTACAAAGGGTTAATATCTCGAAATGTGAAGTGTTGGCCTATGGAAGGATGCGAGAGCGACACAGAGAAGAATTTGCAGGTAAAATTATAGGCAAGTGGTCGCTAGCCTGAGCCATGATGACATCTGATTCAATGTTTCACGCATCAATATTCGCAATGAAAGCGTCGAGCGAACTCTCGCAGTTACCTTGAATATGAGTGTGTATAGAAAGTGTACTTGTACATCCATTTGATTCAAGCCCCTGTAGTGTACGTCTGCGAGTGGGCTGTCGTGCAACGTTTTAATATGTATTGCCGTGCAGAACTAGGCTGTTATGGCCATCATTAACCCAAGACAGTATATTATCAGTGTACTCAAGAATACTGACCATGTTTCCTCCAGGCGGGCGATAACTACAAGAAAATTCCATGACCATGATGAACAATCAGGATTTCCTAAGGCAGTAGTAGTTTGACTGAAATCCTTCAGCACTTCGCAGGGCAAGTTGCTCGTAGCAATAGAACAGCGCCTTCTGTATTGCGTCGATTCAGATAATGTGGAACGTAACCAGACATTTGCTGGTATTCCTTCGTTGCGATACCACGTTTTGCGCAACATTGCAATGTCGAATGGAAAAAGGAAACAGGACAGCAGCGCGCTCAGGTGATCAATTATTGCGTGCCGATTCTGTGCTCAAATGCAAAAGGAACGGTCATTTATTTTCCTTAGAAGAAAGTACTTTGCTAACGTCGCTGGGTTTGAACAGTCTGTCGGTCATGACACAGGGTAAATGCGCAGAAGACGAGGACAGTGAAAGGCTTGACACACCAGCGTTGCGTGTGTGTCGTCTTTTTCTCTCTGCTCGTTTTGCGATTCACAAGTGAGGTAACTAAATTTTTCGAAGCTCTTGAACGACAAATATGCGTAGTACAGTTGAGGTGTCACTATTTCGCGTGAAGATACTGCCCTCCCGTGTCTAAACGTACTTCCACCGCTTTTCTTCCTTTCGCGCCACATCTTGTCCGAGGAGCTTTTTTAGTGTTAGGTACACGTGTGCATTCATAACTATATTACTAATAATTGTTAGCGTTTAACGTCCCGAAACCCCGATATGATAGTGAGGGACGTGGTAGTGGAGGGCTTCAGAAATTTAAACCACCTGGGGTTTTAACGTACAGTCGTCAGCAAGCTTAACACGAACGCTCCGAGACGCGTGACCTAGACTAGTTTAACTGCTGTCAGCCGCGAAGCGCTGGGTGCTGTTGCCGAGATAATACCTCGGTATTCTTGGATAGTATGTCGGCAAGCATGGTTCACATTTCGGTAACAGACCCCAAAGCTAGGCGGCGTTAGCGTCAATCAAACTGTTTCAGGACACGCTACGGAGCTTTCGTGTTAAGCTTGCTGACAACTGTACACATAAATCTAAGTACACAGGCTTCAAGCATTTTCGCCTCCATTGAAAATGCGGCCGCCGCGGCTGGGATTCGATCCCGCTACCTTCGGGTCAGCCGTCGAGTGCATAAGCACTAGACCACCATGGCAGGCAAGCCACGGTGCTCTAGTGGTTATGGACACGTCCAGAAAAACTCCCTAGTTGTGAAATGTCATGCAAACAGCAGCTTACATGTGAAGAGATGTCCGTAGGCGAAAGCCAGAAGAAATAGAAGGAACATCCACGTCGTTGTCATTTCGGAATACTGGAATATGTTCGTATGGTATCTGGCTATAGTGAAATAACAGGTTCGAAAAATAGGCTTCAGTACATGAACACAATGGGCTCGCACTAGCTGCATGCGTTCTTGAAAGGAGCGGTACACCACTAAATAATGCCTGTTTGGGCATCTCTAAATAATTTTCCAATTAGTACTGTCATTGATGTTATCAGAACTTCATGCATATATATATATATATATATATATATATATATATATATATATATATATATATATATATATATATATATATATATATATATATATATTAAAGAGTGTCACACTGCACGCCAAATCGAACTGAAAAATGTAAATGCACCCCTAAAATAATTGAGGGATTCGAAGCTTTTTTTTTACATACACTAGTGGCTAATTGGTTAGTCGTGAGAAACTATGGCAGTGCTTATCAGAATCAAGGGCGATGCAGAAATAATAATATAGCAACACAAGAACAGCGCTTATGGCTGCATATGTGGCTTTTTTTTCGTTTTTTTTTTTTCTCTCAAAAAGAGCCAAGTGCACTTCAACAGAAACTGAGAAAAACGCATTTTTTTTGCTACTGACAATGCGGTGGCTCCTGCTCCAACAATTTTTGTCCAGTGTGTTCCTGTACCCCAAATACCTAAATACCTCCAATCTATATTGCGGCTAAAATCTATACAGCCCAATATCACGTTATTCAGGAGCAAATTTTGTATTTGGCTCTTATAGATCGGAACATTTCATTTGGGATTCAATTAGCTATTAAAGAAGTCTAAAACGATTCGAATGTACGGCATAGCAATATTTCGCGATAAAATTAACATCATCCGTGTGCTTCCGTCGGGCGTAATGGCGATGACTACATAACTTCATCGACCAGTGGGTTATTGCGGACAACCAGAATAGATTGGGTAAGCTGGATGCAAATAAGATCGCTCCGAATGAAACGCCAGCAGTGGTGCGCGTGGTACAGTTCGACCCCTTATAATGAGAGCGTATCTATCGGTGTCATTTGACAACGATAGATACGCTCATGCGGTTTGCCCCTCATGAGCCACATTCATGCTTTCGATCGCGCAGTGCTGCCTAATCGACTGTGTGGGACTGTCAATGGTGATTACAAGATGGCGCGCACTATACAGTATCTAATGCTTGGGCAACGCGATCCGCTGTTCGTGTTTCATTTGACACCGATAGTACAGCTTGGTAAACAGTAAGAAAAATCGGCGAATATGTCCAGGAAGAGGAGAAAGAGAGCTCTTTTCCACCATTCTTTTGGCCCATTTGGCTTGTTATTGCTATTCTTTACCGCGCTGTAACAAGATTGAATATTTTAAGGTGAAAGCCTTAGATTCCTCATCAAACGCGAAAATTGACCGTCGGCGTCCCGCGTCACCAGCGTCAACAGCAGTGATGCGGAAATTCATCACATGATGACGTCTTCATGACATCATAGACCACCAACATGTGACGTCATAACGTCACGTCACATGATGACGTCATCACATATGACATCGTCGCTTTGCATTGCCTCCGTGAATTGTGAGCCGATCTCGGAGGCGATGCAGAATCAGGTGATGTGTAGAAAGCTTGGAATGCCTCCGATCCTGAAGGCCGTGCAAAACTACGTTACGTCCAGAAAGCATTGGGAGGGGGCGGGACGGAACTGAAGAAAAAGATGGCTTTCGCCTTCGAGTCATCTCGGGTTAGCGCATACGGGACCCTGTGAGTATTTTTAGTACAATGATCGCCCTATCAGGAGTCGACCGTTGAGGCTGATTTAGAGTATTGCATTGAAAATACATCTTCTTACGACTTTCGATGCCGAAGCTTTGTATTTACCTACGTTAGCATGATTACACTAATTCTGTTCAGCATACTTTCAGACCACCGTGAACGAGTGAACAAATTCCAATTTATTAACCTAAAGATTAAATATGTTGCAAAAAAAACAAAAAACTCCGGACAACCTACCGATATTTTATATCACCGTCGTGCATACCCTTTTGACTCACCCTGTTTATTTCGTGTTTAAATTTAAAGTACTTATGACGCGCACTACACAGCACCTGCTCAAATTTTGGATTTAATCAAACGTTGTTGCCGGTGACGCCATTTTATTTATTTGAATGATATCACATGTCGTTTGTCGTGCGCTTAAAACTCCGAACAGAGGAATTGAACCGAAGGAGCAGGCTTGGCAACCGAACACGCGCAGCACGCGGTGTACATTTATTGCGCTTTAACGCAGACATGGAGGCCGAAGCAAGAACGCTGAAGTCAGTGATGGAAAACGGGCGGGAAGGTCATTTTGAGTGTGCCACGGCCATAGAACAGTCGCGAAAAGAAATCGCCGCAATAGAAGCGGATGTACACATTGATGGCTAGCAGACGACAACAGGAGTAATCGACACAGAACGTGCTCCTGACGGCAACTCCACTAGATTTCGCTGTGCATTTTGCTTGAAAATTCAGTACTAATTGCTTTATGAACTTGTCCACTAATGTTTCAATAACTCGAGCACGATAGACAGGCCGGCAGCGTCGAGCAGTCTTCACGTAGCGAGCGCGCGCGCGAAGTGCTGCATCCGAGTCCTCTCCCTAACGTCACACGCGAGAGGGCGCCACGCAGAGATCTCGAGGCGAACAGGCGCGCTTTACGCTCCCGTGAAATTCAGCCTAGTTTCGATTTCTTCATTTGGCACTTTTTGAAAAAAAAAAGAAATGCCACATATAATTTTGTTCTGCTTCGTTATTCTTGATGTGCATTACTACAAGATTTCATTAAGGCGAAAGCCATACATCCCCCATCAAATGGGAAAGGCGGCCCATGCGGGCGACAACGTAAATGGTACCAAACATCGCATGACCTCGTGCCGAATTCCGAGATGAGTCATACGAGATGTGAAAATGTGTCGTCATAACGTCACCGACCACTCAATTGGACGACATCATCAGGGCGTATGACGACGTAGTCACATGACATCAATGCCTGATCAAAGGTGCGCTGATCCCATCTTCGTACGGATCGGGAAAACAGTGACTTCGCGAAAATTTCACACCATGCATGCGTGACTGGTCACTCCCATGTGCCGTCAACCGACTCACATGACAGAGGTCTCGTCGGTGCCGCGCCCCGTGCCGTCATTTTATTGGGACGTCCGAGCGAGCGTTGTTTCCCCTCCTGAATAATTTTTGCTCCGTAACAGCTCCTAATGCCAGTGACGCAAGCACGCCAGAAGTTGAACGCAAGTTATGTTTCGGCTATTAACAGCACAAAAAGTACCATGATCACCAAAGCATCCTATATTATTGCCCTGCCACAACCTGATTAAGATGCGACAAGGCCTATTCTTGCTGTAAGCTCTGCTGAACTGAGTAGTAAAACTAGCGCTCCGAACGGCGACATGTACCTTTCCTTGCATGGATTATAAGTGAATAGAGAGCTGTCCTCCTGAGTCACTTGAAATACCAGCAGGGTGATCCGAACATTACGAGCACACTCGAGAGCCAGACCTCCTTGATTTTAGCAGCGCACTGAGGCACGAGGACTAAGAAAAGAAGGTGCACAACACGGGCGCTAACTCGCAACTGATTTTATTAGGAAAAAACATGCTAATATAAAGGTGAAGTACGAAAAAAAGGAACAGAAAACAGATAAACTTTTTGATCATGTGCAGGTGCCGCTTAGGTATCGAAATTCCGCGTCACTTAGCGCGATAGAAGCTAGACTGACACATTTTTGTACTTTCCTTTGCATGTGGAACGCTTCGATGACTTCTCTTGCCAAGTGTTGTTTATGACGTGACAGAATCATAGTGTCGGCGAAGAATGGTGTGCAGCCGCATTGTTTACAATGGGCGGCGAGTGAATATGGTTTCGTGTCTGGCAGTGAACGTTCATGCTCCCTAAGACGGATATTGACACACCTTCCGCTCTGTCCAATATATGTTTTGCCGCATGATAATGTGATTTGATAGACGATGGCCTCTTTGCATTCTGTGTACTGAAAAGTATGGTTCAAGATGAACCGTACCAACTAAAAAAAAAGAACCGTACCAACTAAACCTACCAACTACCAACCGTACAATAAAGATGAACCGTACCAACTAAACTCAAGATGAATCCGTACCAACTAGCTCAAGTTTCAATTCTCATGCAGCCAGACCTCCTTCTAGTTTTAGCATATGCTTTATTTATAAAGGTGAAAGCCTTAAAGGGGCCATGACATGGTCACCCAACAATTTGCGGTTTTTGGCGAAAAACGAAGGTAGAGGGTCAAATATGCTTGTGCAGATGTGAAAACTGGACTGTCAAAGATTATTTCAGTCCAAAATAAGCCGGGGAAGTCGTCGGCTGTAAACTCCGCCCACCGCCGGCGACCGCCATTTTGCCATGGCGTGCGTGACGTCACTAACTGCGAGGAGCAGCGACGTCGTCTGCTACGTTCCACACGCGGTCAGTCTGTTCACTGCGAGTGTTGCTGTGTTGCTGTTTCAACCGCTGCAAGTCATTTAGTTCCAGAGGCAAGTTGAGAAAAGCAGAAACAGCTCGTTTGCACGCGCAGCTGAACATGGAACACGGAATGCAGACCGTGAAGACGCTCGCACCGCAAGCTACTCGTTACGTCACGGCTAGCGAGCGTGTCAGTGTTGCCCGACTCTCAGGCCGCTCGCTCGTTTATAAAAATATTCAATTGTAAATTAACGGCATGACCAAATGCGCTAAAATTTCGCCAGCTTGTCTGTGAACGTACAAGGATCAACCTACATAACACAGATTATGGTCGAAAATTGGGTGTCATGACCCCTTTAATAAATCACGCAGCCAGCGCCGGTTGCGTGAACACGAGTGATGCAAAAAATCGTCATCACATGATGATGTCACACATAACCAAATTTTGTGACTTCCCCGCGAAGTAATCATGGCGTCACACCCCGTGACGTCGCATGATGAAGTGTTCACATGACATCGTCGCTTGGTCATAGGTGGGCCGATTTCGGAGTCGATGCGAAACCAGGTGAGGTGCAGAAAACTTGCAATGCCTCCGATCATGAAGGCAGTGCAAAACCATGTTAGATGCAGAAAGCTTTCGGACGGTAGCAGGGGAGGATAAGTACATCGACTTAGCAGAAGATGAAGGCTTCCGCCTTCGAGTCGTCTTAGGCGAATGCATAAGGGACTCTGTAGCCCATATTACATAAACTCGCGCTTGCTCCGAGAGCATTAGAGCGACCCGCACATTCAAACATAATAAATGCGCGCATCCGCCCAGTAATTACTTTTTTTTTTCGAAGGATGTTAAGCAAATTTAGAAAGATTACTTCACAAGAAGAACGAACTTGTTGATCTCCAGCGAATTTATACAATGCAAGAAAGCAGGCGCCGAGCATGAGGCTTCCTCAGTGGTAGACAAGCCAGCTCCCTGCCATAAAAAGGGCTCCTGAAACACGCACTACTAAGTAATGCGTATAATGTCCTCTTTTGAGCCACCGAAAATTAGCATGTTTCGCACTCTGTGGACGAATATACGCACTTAATGAGAATCTTTGGCCGCATCGCAGGCAGCGTCGACCGGGTATTTGACAGCCTACGTGTCTTATCTCGCTTTATAACGAATCGTTGTAAGGCTGCCCGACCTAACCTAATAAGCTTCAGGGGATGGGACAATGCAATGACCGGCAACGTCTGCGTAAGTTCATGCGTTAAGTAAGTCGCAATGTGAGGGCACAATGCAATTTGTTAGCTCTTGCAAAATGTCTGGCCCACGATTCTGTAACCTTACGCATCACTATAAGTGTGATGCAGGCTTTCGCCTTTAAGTGTTACAAAGAGGGCAATGTGCTGCAGAACTTAGAAACCCTTAGATGTCTCACCAGACGAGACAGCTGACCGTAGTCGGCGTCGGCGGCGTTAAAACACAAGTGATGCAAGTATCATCACTCGACAACGTCACCATATGACGTTAAAATGACGTCTCACTTTGCTAAAATCTGTCACGTGAGTATAATGCCATCGAGACGTCACTATGACGCCGTCATATGATAATGTCTCTCGGCCAAAGGTGGGCACGACCCCGAAGCAGTGCAAAACCAGGTGAGTCAGTGCAAGAAGATCCTGGAGGCGGTACTCAGCAACGTTAAGTGTAGAAAGGTTTCAGAAGAGGAAGGGCAATCACTACATCGACTCAAAAGAAAAAATTAGCAGTTGTTCCGAGTACGAATACAACCGATGAGCGAAGCTCCTTAGAAATGGGAAGCAAACGACTGTGTACATTTTGAAACGGTTGGCGGCGTCGGCGCTTAGATTCGGCCGCTCTAGCACGTACGGTAGTATCCTGTCGGCGTAACCTTCTGTAGCTCCGCTCGTCGTGCTTTGACCGCAGGACCCTGTTACCGGGCTCATCTTGCTGCCGCTGCTCTGGCTTTGCGTTCCGCATCCTTGCCAAGCTGCTTATCGTCTTCATCATATTCACGTTTACGTTTCTGAGGACGACTATCCATGTTCTGTGAGGAGCCCTAAGTAATGTCAAGTGGGTCCTTATTTTTTTTATATATATGTACAAACATGGTTTTCGGTAAATTTTATTGTCGTTTATAAACGCGAACTGTTTTTGCGCCGCGTACGTTGTTTTTTGCGCAACGCGCGCCGAACGCCGCGAGCGCCTTGCACCGCGTGCCGTTTCTTTTTTATTTTTTTATTTATTTATTTTTGCTGTTGCTGCGCCGGCGCCGCGAGGGAAGAGCGTCTACTGCTACCTTAGACAAAGCGCCCGTGCTGCGCTATAATGATGGTTGTGATTTCACAATTCACGATGGTGAAAGTGAAGACGACCATTATAACCAGTTGAGCACAGAGCTTATTTCTTTGGGAGAGCTTATTTCTTTCTTTTCCGCTTCGCTCACCCTACGACGTGAAGCACCGAGCAGGGGCATTGCCGTTTCAGTATGTTCCACCAACTAGCCGATAAGTTGACCTTACTAGACTTTACTTCTTTTATTTAACCTCGAATTTCTGGTGCGCTAGAAGCAAACCGCTCGGCGTTCGGCGTTTCATTGTCTTTTTGAGCCGGCGACGCATCCAGGGAGCTTCAACGGCGAACGGGTGCCGGCCTAAGGAGCTTCGCTCCTAAAAAAAGATGGTCTCCGCCTTCAAGTCGTCTCAGACGAATGCATAAGGGACCCTGTGAGTTTTACATTCCTTCCATCCCTTTGTATACATTTTATCAAATAAACAACCACTCCGTACTGCTACACGATCGCATTCTACATAGCATTGGTGTCGCCATCACGCGTATCCCGTTTCGCTGGTGCTAGTACCTATGACGCTTGCTATACCGATCAGCGCCATTGCGAGTTTCCATTCCGGTGATTCGTTCTAACTTTTCTAATACAATAAAACCTGTGGCAACCATGCTGTGTATACGTCAAACTTTGCTTGCTATAACACCCTTATTTCTACTACAAAGCAAAGTGTATCGGGAAAAACTAGAGTAGACTCGTAGCGGAGATTCCACACTAGTGGTGCCAAGACTAAAGGAATTGCGAGTCCGCCGCGGTGGTATAGCGGTTAGGGTGCTCGGCTGCTGACCCGAAGGTCGCGGGTTCGATCCCGGCCGCGGCGGTCGCATTTCGATGGAGGCGAAATGGTAGAGGCCCGTGTACTGTGCGATGTCAGTGCACGTGAAAGAACACCAGATGGTCGAAATTTCCGGAGCCCTCCACTACGGCGTCTCTCATAATCATATCGTGGTTTTGGGACGTTAAACCCCAGATATTATTATATTATTAAAGGAATTATGAAGCTCGGAGGCCTTCAGTGGCCGTCTTTATGTTCTTTCTTTCTTTACCTCTCTTTCTGTCTCTCTTTTCTCCCTACTTATCCTATGTATCTTTGTCTCTGTTTATTTCTATTTCTTTTGTCCGCCGCGGTGGGCCAGTGGTTGAGGTGCTCGGCTGCTGACCCGAAGGTCGCGGGTTCGATCCCGGCCGCGGCGGTCGCATTTCGATGGAGGCGAAATGGTAGGGGCCCTTGTGCTGTGCGATGTCAGCGCACGTTGAACAACACCAGATGGTCGAAATTCCCGGCGCCCTCCCCTACGGCGTCTCTCATAATCATATCGTGGTTTTGGGACGTAAAACCCCAGATATTATTATTATTGGTTCTGTATCTTTCTCGGTGTCTATTTCTTCATTTGTCGATATCTTTCTCTGCCCTTCTCTGATTCTCTCTCTCTCTGCCTTTCTCTTTCTGTGATTCTTCTCTTTCTCTCTCTTTCTCTCTATGCTATGCCTTGCGCTCTCCCCGCCTCCTTTTCCCTTTCTCACCCCTACGCTCTCCCCGCCCCGGCTCCTTCCCTTTCTCACCCCTTGCTATACAAGGCCATGTTCGGCTCTGCTTGCGTGCCTGTATAGCCAAGTGGTTACGATGCTCGCTTTTGGATTGTGGGTACGTGGGTTCGAACTCTGCCTCGTCAAGAAATTTTTTTCGCCTATATTTTCTCTTTCTTTCTTTCTATCTCTTTCTTTCAGTCGTTATTTCGCCCAACAGTGTTACTGCAGGCCACGCCGGACAAATTGGCACACGTCCTATGGGAGCGAAGCGGAAAGTAACGAAGGCGAGTGGAAAGCGCGTGCCGGTTCATGATGATGATCATTTCTGCTCATCCATCAGGAACCACTGCTCAGCTTAAACAGCACCACTGTTAAAGATAAGGCCACATTGTCAAACTTCTTAATAGTGCGCAGGAAATGGCCAACGCTAAAGTGTTCAATTGGTATTTGTTCTCAACATCCTGTAGGTTCTCCGACGTCAACACATGTGCTTTTTCGAGCCGTGCCTATTGAAACAGGGCCGATGCATCACGCGATTTAATTGATCACCTTGCGCAAGCAGACTGTCTAAGCAACGCTCGCTATTGTCTTTTCCAAAAGAACTTACATAAAAGCGAAAAAAAGGCTCCATTGTCGTAATATTGCGTAGCAAATGACCAACGTCGAAGCCTAGGGTTCGTATTTGTTTTCAACATCCTGAGGTTCCACGAAGTCCCGCAAAGTGTCGAGCCGTGCCTATCAAAACTGGGCTGATGCATCACGTGGTTTCATACATCACCTTGCGGTTGCGCACTATGGAACCCTGACTATTGTGTTTTTCCAAATAAGTTACGAAAAAAGTGTGACCAAGCTCCATTGTCTTAATAGTGCGCAGCAAACGACCAACACCGAAGCGTAATGTCCGTATTTGTTTTCAACAGCCTGAGTTTCCCCGAGGTCAGTACATGTGCTTTTCCAAGCTGTGCCTATTGAAATAGGGCCGATGCATCACGCAATTTCGTTCATCACCCTGCGCCTGTGGACTAAGCAACAATCGCTATCGTCTTTTCCGAAATAACTTAGAAAGAAAAAAGCGCAAACAAGCTCCTGTGGCTATTCGATTATGCCCACTAAGGCACGCGATTTATTACATAACCTTGACCCTGCGGACAACAGAATAATGGCGAGTGTTTTTTTTTTTCTTTTTTTT